>QXTE01000102.1:6191108-6219724 GCA_003942145.1 Platysternon megacephalum
GGGGGGGGGGGGGGGGGGGGGGGGGGGGGGGGGAAGAGACAGAAACAATGTGTGTATTGGGGAAGCATGTGAGAGACTGTAGTGGGGGGAAGCGCATATGTGAGAAAGACAGTGTGCTGGGGAAGTGTGTGTGTTGGGGGGAGAGTGTGTCAGCACGTTGTCTCTTTAAGTTCAGACAGCAGCCTGGGCAACCAATCCTCGGGGAGGGGGACGCCCCCCACAACATCCCCTGGCTCTACACAGCAGTCTCTTCCCGCCCTCATCCCTGCAGCAACAGTCTGCTCTGCCTGACTGCCGATTCCATATTGATGGTTCTGTGATTCCCTCCGAATTCTCCCACAGCCTCCTCAACCACCATGAGCAGCATCCTCAGCAGCTCTGAGAGCTCTCCACACTGAAGAATGTCAAAGCTTCCTGGAGCTTTGAAAGGTGAGGGGTGCATGCCTGCAGGGCAGCCGAGTTCAAAACAGTAAGCAGAGCGGTCATGGTGGTGGGCCTTGTGGGATACTAGGGAAGGCCAGTTATGTCAACATAAACAGCAGCTGACGCTTTGCCACTTTAACTTTACCACAGAAAGCTCTATGCCTCTTCTCAAGGTGGTTTTGTTTTGCCTCCAATAGTAGCTTTGTAGTGTGTACACCTCCACTGTTTTGTCAGCAAAAAACTGCCTTTTGACAACAAAACTGTGCAATGTAGACAAGGCCTAAGTATAGAACTCACAACTAATTTGGGGTTTGTGGCCTTGCTCTTAACTGTCTACCCTGAGGTTGGTACTCACGGTCTTGAGTCACTGCAGGCAGCGTTACAGGGTTTTCCAGAAAAGGGGGAGAGGGGACTCACACATGAATATATATGATTTTTTTCCTTGGTGTAACTACTTTAGCTCAAACAAGAAGTATCCAAGTTTCATGCTAATATTTAACACAGGAGTAACAAGTAACAAGCCAATAATTTTAGCTGAACATAAAAAGAACTGAACAACTTTGTGATGTGTTAAGTCAACAGACTTATATTTTGAACTACACATATACAGAATTATAATATATGCAGTATCACATATTATGCTACTCCCTTCCAACTCTGAATGCATTAACAAAAGTGACATATAGAAAAATGGCATCAAACCCTTCTCGGCTTGTCAGAGAGGAGCACTATTTTCTGCATATTTGCAATCTGTATTCAAATATGTGTTACTATGTAGCCGGGGGGGTTGTTGGCTTGCTGCTGAGTCATTGTGTAGTCAGGGTATTCCATATAAAAAATAAGCAGGTTAAAATAGATACACAAAGAAAAGTCAGACTTTCTTCAAAATATTGTGAAATATGCTAATGCACTTATTTTTATACCTTCAGGCAATTCGCAGTATTTCATAATCTTTATGAAATGCAACTAATTGTGCCAATTGCATTTTTCCATCCTTCAAAAAAGGAGCCTGGAACAAGTATGATTTTCAGCTATCCATACATTTGCCTCAAGAGCAGACACTTAGCCAAAGATTTGATCTTCAGGCCTTTCCTTCCCACCACCACCCATTAACACAGGGGTCCCCAACGCGGTGCCCGCGGGCGCCATTGCGCCCGCCGGGGGGTGTAAGTGCGCCCGCGTAGCCCTCGGGGTTTTTTTTTGCTCCGCCGGCAGCGCTCGGGATGTTTTTTTGTTTTTTGCTTTTTTTGGCACCCGCCGGCAGCGCTCGGTTTGTTGTTGTTGTTTTTGGCGCCCGCCAGAAGAAAAAGGTTGGGGACCACTGCATTAACATTTTAGAGTTATAAGTTGAGGGAAAATACTGGCATTAACTAATTTTAGTTCTCTTTCTTTGGTGTGGTGAAAATCATCATTTCATTGTTTCTAATCAGTAAGCTCTGCACAAGTAAAGCTTCAGCAAGAAGTTTAAAAATGCTACACATGCTGTAGGACACTAAACGGTGCCACATTTTCTGTTGATTCTTACAAAAGCCTCGTCTACATTACATTTAGTGGCGACACTGGGAGTCCTAGGGCTTATCTACACAGGGACTCTCAGGAAAGTTATAACAAATCAACTAAAGGTACAAAAAGTCAATGTGATGAAGTTAAAGAGCATTAAGTCCTCATGTAGATGCTCTCACTTAAAGTGACCTTAGCTCACTGTGACTTAATCCTCCTTGGAACGTGGGAGACCTGAGAGGAGGTGGTGGGGTGTCTGGGTCAGAGAAAGTGAAAATGACTCTCTAACCCAGTGGTTAACATGCTCACCTGGGAAACCCAGGTTCCAATCCCTGATGCAATTAATGTTTAAGTGTTTTATACAAAGTGGAACAGTTTCAACAGGAGGGACAAAGAAAAACCCATAGGTACCTTGTAGCCCAGTGATTAGTACATTCAGCAAGGAGATGGGAGAGCTGGGTTCAAATCCCTGCTCCCAATCAGACAGAGTGGGGACTTGATCCTGAGTATCCCACATGAGAATTCCATCTATTGAGCTACTGGGTATAAGAGACTGGAACCACCATACTTTTTGCACGTCAGGTGTGCTCTGACCTCATTTCCTGGATCAGGCCCTGATGGCAAGGTAAGCGAGGGAACATTTAGTTTGTGAATCCCATCGAGACTAAGGCTCAAAGCTGCTCTGTGGTATCAGAACTTAGGCAGCTTTGTGCATGGGGCATAGCTATCTTTAAAATTAGACAAAATATTTGTCTATTCTATCCCTTAAGGTTAATTCAATAATGTCAAAATTTTCTACAGCGGCCAATGATTTTGGATGTCTCAACTTTTGGGTGCCTTACTTGACATGCCTTGAATCTTTGTGGACCTAGCCCAAAGTGTCTCAAGTCTCTCGCTCTCTCATATATTAAAAAACATTCTTCCTGAACTATGCAGACTTCAGAACTGGATAAAAAAAAATTCTTTAATTACTTGTTTAGTCTAGACAGGATGACTCAAGTCTAAAAACTCCAATGCCACATCTCAAAATCAGCATTACAATATACCTTGTCAACAGGAAATTTAAACAATGAAAAGCTTATGTGGCCTACTCATCACATACAGAAAGTGAGGCTCTTGCCTGTCAGGATGGCAAAGCAAACTGATGCTTAGTACTTGCTTTCATCTGATCATGAAACAATTTAGGTAGGAATCAAATGTAGCAAACTTTCTTCTAAAAATGGCTGAAATAGACACACGTGAAAAAAATCATAGAATAAAATTAAGTCTGTTTGCACACTGCTGCAGTTTAAAGAGACCAATTTACTTATCAAGGGACATAACCAACAGTTAAGTTCTTAGTATATAGGATAGTTGATTACAACATTGGTAGAGATCCTATTGTTACGATAACTGTATAAAAGATCCTACAAAATATCTATACTAGGATATAAATATCTGGTTTATACTATATGTACCTTTTCTCACATAATTATTTTAAAAACATGCGCTAACTAAATGTTCTACAAGACTATAGTTATCTTACATTCATAGGCAACAAAAGTTATATTCCATGTTCTAGTAGCAACCTCTTGTGGCCAAACACAGGTATTGCATTCTACACTTTAGGGACCCTATCCTGCAAGGTAGTGTGTCCTGAAGCAAAGACACTGGAGACACTCATAAGAAAATAAACCAACATCCTCAAACTTGGCCACTGATTTTTGGGTACTGTACTTGAGATGCCTCGAACCTGACTTTTTGAAGTGCAGAGTATCCATAATTCTACTTGAAATCACCTGGAACTGTAGGCGTTCTGCACAACAGTTGGCCGAAAGTCAGGTTAAAGGCACCCAAATATTATTGAACTGGGGCCAAAATGCAGGGCATGTCTCCTATTTTAATCTATGTCCTCACATAACATTATGTAGATTGATTCTGCTATTTGCACAAGATAGCCATAACATGCTTTTTTTATAGACAATTGAAATACAAAAAATGACACTAGTTTAGTGCACAGTAGCAGCACATTTTATAGTTACTCCCCTTTGTAAGTTATTTTCACACATGAATATTAGAAACTACTTTTTGCTTTTTTCTGGCACCCTTCTAAACAGTTTAGACCAGGGGTGGGCAAACTTTTTGGCCCGAGGACCACATCTACGTGGGGAAAACTGTATGCAGGGCCATGAATGTAGGGCTGGGGCAGGGGGGGGGGGCAGGGGGTGCCATGTGCAGGAGGGGGGTCAGGGTAGGGGTGCGGGGTGCAGGAGGGGTGCAGGGGCTCAGAGCAGGGAGTTGGGGTGCAGGAGGGAGTGCGGAGTGGGGGAGAGAGCTCAGGGTAGGAGGTTGGCGCATAGGAGGGGTGCGGCTGGGGGCTCAGGGCAGGGGGTTGGAGTGCAGGAGAGGTGCAGGTGTGGCAGGAGGCTCAGGGCAGGGAGGCAGAGTGCAGGAGGGGGCTCAGGGTAGGTGGTTGGGATGCAGGGTGCAGGAGGTGTTCGGGGTGCAGGCTCTGGCCCAGTGCTGCTTACCTCGAGTGGCTCCAGGGTGGCAGCAGTACGCAGCAGGGCTAAGGCAGGCTCCCTGCCTGCCCTGGCCCCACACCACTCCCAGAAGTAGCCAGCATGTCCGGTAGTGGCTCCTGGGGGCGGGATGGGGCAGGCGGCTCCGCCATGTGCTGCCCTCACCCGCAGTTACCACCTCCGAAGCTCCCATTGGCCAGTTTCCTGTTCCCGGCCATTGGGAGCTGCGGGGGCAGTGCCTGCAGGTGAGGGCAGCGCACAGAGCCCTCTCCCCCCCTCCCCATCCCCCAGGGGCCGCAGGGATGTGGTGCCGGCCGCTTCCAGGAGCAGTGCAGGGCCAGGTCAGGCAGGGAGCCTGCCTTAGCCCCGCTGTGCCATGGGGCTGGCAATCCTGCGGGCCAGATTGAAAGCCCTGATGGGCCAGATCCGGCCCATGGGCTGTAGTTTTCCCTCCCCTGGTTTAGACCACTGGCTTTGGTAGACAAGGATACCCTTAGGAATCTGAATGTAAGCAATGCTCTAAATACATCTAACAGCACTGAAGCTTCCTTATAGAGATTTAGCAGCACTTCTTCCTTAAGAGTAAATCACATGCCAAAAACCTTACTGGGCAGTCTGAGTCCGTCCACCCCTTCCCACTATACGGTGGGGCACACAATAGAGTGGGAAGGGGTGGAGGGACTCATAACCACCATCTCCAGGCAGCAGGGAGGAACTCAGGACCCCACTTCACCCACCCTTCCTTGCCCAGCTCGCTCCTATAGGCGGGAGGGGGGGGGGAGGGGGAACTGAAGCCAGGGCTTGGAAGTCACACATGGGAAAGGCTGGCTCAAGGGATTCCCCCTGCCCATATGTGGGCTTCCCACCGCAGAAAGAAGCCCCGCCCTCCTGGGGGCGGGCCTTCCCCAGGCCCCTGCCTAGAAAAGGCAAAGTCCGCAGTGCCCCGGCAGGGGCAGGTCCTGTCCCTCCCCAAAGAGAGGCACGGGGAGGGGGCGCGTGGAGACGCTCTTCCTGCCCCCCCCCCCCCCCCCGAAAATAAACGTGGCGCGCAGGGCCGTCGGTCACCCCACAGCCCCTGGCACGAAGGGGGGGCTGGCTTGGCTAGCAGAGGGGTTGGGGGCTCGGAGCAGATTAGCTGAATATAGCGCGGGGGGGCTGGCGAGCAGCAGCTCCCCCAAGGGTTAATTAGCTCTGGGGTTTCCCTCCCCAGCTGCCGTGAGGCCGGCCCGGGGAGACTGGAGAAGTGCCCGGGAGGTCGGTAGCTGAGGAAAGAGGGGCCATGCCGGCGCTGGGAATAATACGTACGGGAACTACTTCATACGCGGATAGATCATAAAATGAACAGCTACCAGACGGGACTACTTTTTTATGCTCGCCCCCTCTCCTCCCAGGATAGAATCCCTCCGCGCGCCTTCCCCTCCCCCACTGCTCACATTTAGACCCGGGCCGCCCCACTCACCTGCAGCCGGAGCCTCCATAGTCGGTCGCGGGAGGCGGTGGTAGTGAAATAAGGCGAAGGTGGGGGTTTTAAAGCACTTTCGTCCCAACCGACTAGGCCACCTGGGCGCCCCGCTGGCTTCCCCGCTCCTTGTGAAATTATTATTTTTAATGGGGGTCAGAAAAGCGAGGTGGCGGATTATGGCGAATCTGCCGCGTCCGACACGGCGGCTTCTTGCTCAGCGACGTCGCACGGAGAGCGCGAGGGCAGAGGAGGAGGGGGAAGGTAGGGAGGGGCTGGGAGGAGGCGCGCGCCGTCCAACCGCTGCCGAGCGAGCTGCTGTTGGGTGGCGCGTGCGCGTCTCTTTCCTGCCTGGAGTCGCGGCCGCTCGCTCGCTCCTCCTCTCTAATGCGGAGCGGCGGCGTCGCCATGGATGCGCGCGGGGCGCCGCGCGGCCGTTACAGCCAGGCGCCGCGCGGAGGGCCGGTCAGGTGTCTCCGCGGGGTGGCTGCAGCCCCGGCGGGGGTCCGTTAGGATCCCAGCCGACCAGATTGCGCAATAAACTGGCGGGTTCTCCGGACCTTTCTCACAGGCTCCGGGGCTGCTGGAGCGGAGAGAGCCCCGGGGAGGAGGGAGCCGCGCGTTCACCTTGTACCTGTGGGGAGGTGGCGAGGCCTGCGGGGGTGAAGCCGGCCCTGTCTCAGTTTCCCTCCCTGTCAGTAGCTACAGGAGAGAACTTGGGCAGCGGTGCCAGTCGGAGGATGCTCGCACGGCGTTGGGAGCTATGATTGCGGCTCCCCTGCGCACACCTGCGCTAGCTTTAATCTAGCCAGCTTGCTGCAGATCACAGTGAAGGTGAAGGGTTC
This sequence comes from Platysternon megacephalum, assembly GCA_003942145.1. NCBI lineage: Eukaryota > Metazoa > Chordata > Testudines > Platysternidae > Platysternon > Platysternon megacephalum. The sequence goes on from QXTE01000102.1 coordinate 6,197,837, forward strand.
CTGGGGGGGGCTGGTACAGCCTGTACTGCGCTACATATTTACTGCTGTCGGCAGCTGTGCGGCTAGGTTACAGCTAGCACAGGTATTCCCAGGCTGCAGTCACACCTCCCAGTGCAGTGTAGACGTGCTCTGAGACACGGCTTCCCTTTCCCTGACACTGACATAGGGCAAGTGCTGGAGCCCCCTTTTATACAAGAAGGGGGCTGGGAGTAAGGCAAGGAGGCAGCGCTCTCTCCTGGGGCTGGAATCTGATGACCTTCAGGCCAAACTACAAAGTTCATCTGTGCCCACCTCTGGAGGAGGGACTGGTGTGTGTGGTGGTAAGATATTGCTTGAATTTGATTGTTAGAGTTGCTCGTGAGTTTAGAGGAAGCTGCTGGCTCTCAAACGTTGTACTTTTAAAATTATGTTAAAGGCACCTTGGAGCTCAGGTAAGAACTTTTTTTTTCTGTAGACTTAAATAGAGAAATAGTAAAGTTAGGTTATAAATGTGGATTCTCTTGCCTCAACTAAAATTCCCTGAGTTTCAGAGGCACTGAGCACCTGTAGCTAACATCTTCATGTTAATTGATTAGCTTGTGACTCAGGAGATAGAGGTTCAGTTCCTGCTGCATCACATACTTCCTATGTGACCGTGGGCAAATCACTTAGCCTCTCTGTGCTTCATTCCCTGCTTTACCACATATCCTTGTAAGATGTAAGCTTATCCAACCTCTTGTTTTAAGCAGTTGGGTTTTTTAGATAATGTTCAAAACAGTTGTAGGTACATGTAATAAAATGTTCTCTATAAGGACCAGATTAATAATATTTAGCATCTATAGTACTTACCCTTTATTTTCAAAGTACTGTATGTATATTAAGTATTTAATCCTAACTATATTAAATGTTATATTACTCTTTCTAGATTGGCTCCATGATGCTGAGGCGGGAGGGAATGCCAATGGGGCTTCCCACTCTCCATCCACTGTCTCTTTACCCTTTATGTCTTTGTGGATCACAGTCTTGTGTGGAGCCCTCTGTACAGCGCTATCAATGAGGACAGTGCTGTGGAGGAAGCTGAGACCCAATTTTGTGAGGGAGGACTCTGTGTAAAAGTTCCCCCCTGTACATGAATCTGGGGGATGGACCTTATGTGGGCTTCTGTTATGGTTCTGCAGAATCTTTAATTGTTCTCCACACCCCTCTCTCCCCCAACCTCTTAATTTTTGCAAGGGAATAACACTGAGTTAAAATCATAAATACAGCATTTTAGAACAAATAAGTTGCCATAAATCAGGAAAAGGCATGTGCTTTCTAAAGGACAGGTAACACATATGAACACAGACCCTGATTTCTGCAGTGGGTCGTCAGTGGGACTTTCTGTGAGCTACAGGGATCCACCTGCACAGAGCTCATTGTAGGAGCTGGGCCTCAGGCTCCAATTCAACAAAATACATAAGCATGTGCTCAAATCCATTATTTTGTAGCAAAGCACTTAAGGTTACTGTCATTTCAGTCTTTTGTTATAAACTCATAGGAATCTATACCAATCCATATTACTTTACTAGAATCGTCTTGTCAGGTTCTTTCATCATAAGCAGAAGAAATCAAAAAACAATTATTAGCATTGATGTGATTACTTTTCATTGAATATCCTGAAATATATCAATGACTATTTTCCAGCAAAACTGTATTGTTTTGGTTTGATTTGAATCTGAAAGTCACTACTAGGCAATGGAGCTGAAAAAGTTTGCCTCCTGCTGTTGTTTTTTTCCTGCAAAAACAAAGAAAGCACTATTGATTAGTTGATGGAATGGTTGATTCATAAGATTTTTGTGAATACTATTGATAATACACCAAGGGTGGCTTTTTTTGTTTAAATTGCTATTTGAATTTGGTTTCAGATCTGACTATTGAAAGTTCATACCGTTAAAAAGAGACATTCAGTTCCTTGTCAATATTGTCAACTCCTTTTGTGTTAACCTTAAAGTGACCATCATTTGTTTCACTTGTCTTGACAACTGATTGCAATAAAACAATGTAAACAGGTGTCCACTTCAGCTGAAGGGTCCATACAGAGACTTCAACACATGTGCTTAACTTTAACCATATAAGTAATCCCTTTCAATCAAGTCTTTGTAGGATCGGGGCCTTAGAGTGAAGTTATACTCTGAAAAGTGGTTCTGCATTTGGGCCTCAATGACCTTCATGGACAGTTTTTCACAGTATACAAATAAAGGGATGTTTTCTCTGACTGCCAGCACTGTAAACGACCTGTGAATAACAAACTATGTTCTTCTTACATAGGGAAGGTCCTCCGCAGTATTTTGCACCTCCCTTGGGTGCCAGAAGATTAGAGCCAAGATGCTAGCCACATAACTACTGCAGTGGCTAAGGACTATGAAGCCTGTAAAGTTCAATAAAATGAGTAAACGTTGAGTAGTTATTAAAATCATATTTTGTCATTAATGCCTGGTCGTTTGCAACTCGAAATTGAAGGGCAGCCAATTAGTAACTTTTCTTGCCCAGGAGATCAAGGTGTTTAGACTCCTTCTTAAGAGATGGTCTGGAGTGTGCTTGATGTTTTCTTTTGTTGACTTCAGGGAGTTGGAGTAACGCTTCTCCCATCCAACCTCCATTCCCTTGGCTGAAATGTAACATTTTTTCTGTCCATTTGCACGGGGTGAAATAGTGGCAAGTATCTGCCATAGCGCATGAGCTGGTGCCTCATTGATGGGTAGGGAGGGAGATCTTACCCTGAAGATTAATGTATAAAATGTCCACCAGGAAATGTTGAGACTCCTGGACTTCTCCAATGGAATCTGGAGGGATTTAGCTGGATACCTCAGTACGTTCTGGAAGGCCCTAAAGTCATCTGCATAAGAGGGCAGTGGTGGAATTACTGCCTCATTGGGGAAGAGAAGGACTTGGCTGAAGGCGGAGATTCTTCTTTGTTCAGTGGGTCTTGCTCCTCTTGGGCTCTTCAGGTGCAGAGGGAACATTTGGTACTGGTGAGCAATCTTGGGATGGCAGGAGCCATTGCACTACTGACAGGTGTTTCTTCCATGCAGGTACCCTATAAAATTGGTAGCTGTAATGTGTCCAGGAGGTCCAGTAGGCCCACTGTGCAGGTGGATAGGGGAAGAGTCCCTGAGGGTATTTGTGCCCACGGAACCTAGGACATTTGCTGGTCTCTGAAAAGTCCTCAGGGTTCATCCATAGAAGAATGTGGTGGGGCAGTGCTGAAACAGAACCCTGTACAAAAATCTCAGAGTGAGGATGTCATCCCCCAAGTTGAAAAGAGGGGCTTCGAGCATCAGTGCTGGTACAGGAGGCAATGGATCAGATCCTGTTCTGGTGGGGAAAGGTTCAGTCACCAATTGTCACAGTGGTATTAGTGAAGGGGCTGTTATGATATCCTTAGGAGAGAAGAGACTGGTTCCTCAGATAAGATACTTAGAGGAAAGGAATCTTGAGGGCCATGTTAATGAGCAGTAGAAGCCAGAGGTGGTACTGGGCCTTGGAACAGGGATTCATGCAGGAGTGAGGATGCTGCTTGCATTACCGGAGGAGCAGACAAGAATGTTTCTCTGCTCGGCGTGCTGATGTCCCAAGGAGGACAGTATCAGAGGGAGAGTCTATTGGTCTTTGTGGCCTCTATGGCTTTGAGGGGATGAGCCCTTGAGGTAGTCTTAGAGTCCCTGATTTTAGATGCATCTCAGTGCCAGATGGTTCTGAGATAAACAGCACTGAAATGCCCCTAACTGAAGACCTCTCTGATCGGGACTTCTTAGGTGGTACCAGCATCTGTCAGAGCCTTGGCTGTACTCATTGTGGGTACATAGATCCTGAGAGTTGGCCCTGTGAGGTAACTTACCACTCTTTCTAGAGTCTGTAGTAGGAGTCTTTTAGAGAATTTCATCTCTGGAGCTGCCCCTGGAACTCCCGAAGTCCCTGGAATGGCCTGAAACATTGAGGCCAATGTACCGGGGATGCAAAGTTTGCACAGGGTTTAAAGGAAGGCCTCGCAAAGGTAGAAAGGCTAGGCTGACGCTCCTCGTAACAGAGCTCTCCTTAGCTCTAGCAGGAACTGTTTGGATGGAACATGAGTTGCTCTGAGACATGGGAGATGGCTAGAGTGGCTTTCGCCACAGGGAAAAGACCTGTGGCAGGTCTGGTAGGGCTTGAACCCCAGGGTCTTAGGCATAACCCAGGCAGTGCTATAGACCACAAAGTGTGAGGCAACTAGTTCAGACAGGTGGGAGGATGGGGAAAGACCCCAAGCACAAGTTGCATTACAACTTAAATAAAATAACTTAGTAAAATAAAAGCTAAATAAGGAAAGAAAATAAGAAAGGCAGGGAGTGGCTGAAAGCAGCAGATGCCGCAGTTGCTCCATCTCAAGTTGCAAGAGGTTGAAAAGGAGCTAGAGTGGCAGCAAGTCTGCTCTGTGCTTCCTTGTATTCCTTCACCTGCTATTTACAATATCCCGTTAAGCGTGCATGGGCGCTCTCACATCCTGCAGTGGAGCACCCATAGGGGAAAACTTCACAACTTTTTGGGTTCCCTTTTTGCAAATATTCTAGCAAATGAGTTTAGTTGCAGGAATATTTGCCAAAACAGCTAGTCTTAGCAAATATTACAAAGCAAGTGTCAAGTTTATAATTTCAAGTATTTGCAGCGGCAACATGAGTCTGAGAATTGCACTAAACTAAACCAAGCTGGGGGGTAGGGGGGAAGAGAACGTGACCTTGTATTCCCTATTGTTAGTTCACATATTGAATGCTTACAACAAATTGCTCTCAAATAAGATGAAGACCAATACTTTGTAGAAATTATGTGGCTAAAAAAGAAAATTGCAACATTCACAGATAATTTACAAATTACTGAAAACTAAAGCAAGCAGTTGTCATGCTGAATTCACACAAGTATCTATCTAGACTGTTGAGTAAGAAGGTGCCATTTTGAAAGTTACTTTTCTGACCATAGCCACACTTCAGAGGTTTACTTTAAAAAAAAAAAAAAAAAAAAGACATTTTAGAAAACTTTCAATCTCAAAACAGAGCAAACAGAGTGAGCTGGTGTGCTTCCAGTGGGATCCATTGAGCTGGTGTGTTTCCAGTGGGATCCCTTAGGGGTCAGTTCCTGGCCCCACACTGTTTAACACTTTTATCAATGACCTCATGAAAACAAAATCATCACTGATAAAGTTTACAAATGGCCCAAATAAATGAAAGAGGACAGGTCAATGATACAGAGTGAGCTGGATCGCTAGGTAAGCTAGATGCAAGCAAACAATATACATTTACATTTAGATGTATTAAAATGTATCAACTAGGAACAAAGAACATAGGTCATATGTACAGGGTGGGGGATTCTTTCCTGGGAAGCAGTGACTCCGGAAAAGGTTTGGGGGTCATGAATAATCAGCTGAAGGTGAACCCTCAGTGCAACACTGTGGCCAAAAGGGCTAATGTGATTATTGGATGCATAAACAGAAATCGAGTAGGAGTAGATAGGTCATTTTACTTTTGTATTTGGTACTGGTGCAACTACTGCTGGAATGTTGTGTCCAGTTCTGGTGTCAGCATTTCAAAATGGACGTTGATAAATTGGACAGAGTTCAGAGAAGAGCCATGAACATTATTAAAAGATGCTTTATAATGATAGACTCAAAGAGCTCAGTCTATTTAACTTAACAGATAAGGTTTAAGTGGTGACTTGAGTATAGTATAAGTACCTACATGGGGAACAAATATTTGATAATGGGCTCTTCAATCTAACAGAGAAAGGTAGAACATGATCCAATGGCTGAACATTGAAGCTAGACAAATTAAGACTGGAAATAAGGTATACATTTTTAACAGTGAGGGTAATTAAACATTGGAACAATTTACCGTGGGTCATGGTGGATTTTTCCATCACTGGCAATTTTTAATCAAGACTGGGTGTTTTTTATAAAAGATCTGCTATGGGAATTATTTTGGGGAAGTTCTATGGCTTGTGTTATGTAGGAGGTCAGACGATGCTCACAATGATCCCTTCTGCCCTTGGAAGCTGTGACTACATTCTGAGTTTCTTGTCGAACATAGATTCTTTGAGGACAGTGTAATGGGGTAGACTACTGCTGGGGTACCCCTTGTAGCTGGATCTGGGGAGCAGCTCTTATTCAGCCTGGTACCCCTTTCCATCAGGTCCTCGCACTATGGTACCACTCTCTCTGGGACATGGGGTGCTCCCTCTTTGTGATTCAGCCCTGTCACTATTTACTCCTCCCCTTCCAGGGTAACACAGTCCCACCAGACAAGCTGTCTGGACATTGTCTCAGACAATCTTCCAAGTCTCCAGGTCCTGTGCCCCTTTCCCGGTGGCTGGTAGGGGAATCTGGGCTCACCTGCTAGGGTCCCTGGGCTGGAACCAGGAGTATCACTACCAACCAGGTCTGCTCAGTCTCAGACCTTGTTGCTATTTCCTTGGGCTCCTTTCTACTCACCCTCTCTATTTCTTTGCCTATCTCTGGTTTGCCACCGAAGATTCTTCTGCTCCCTATGGCTACTTCACCCTTCTCAGCCTCTTGACAGACTCCCCAGTCCAGGGCAGGATCCCAGGCTTACTCCTCCCCTGGATCTCCTCCTTGTCCCTGGCTAACCCACTTTCCCTCTAGGGAGTGACTGCAGAATTCACCATAGCCCTCTTCTGTGTTCAACTTCCTGCCTTTATACTAACCAGCCTGCTCCTGCCCAACTGGATTTCATGATCAGTTGAGCCTCGCTCTCCCTGCAGGTGCAACCAGGTACCATAATTGGCCTTTCAGGCCCATATTAACCTCTTCAAGGCCTGGGTTGGGTACACACCCCATCACAGACAGTCTCTGTTTTGATTGTTCCAAATTTCTGAACAGAAACAAAAGGGATCTTTCCCAGATATTACTGGAGCAGAGGGATGGTGAAGTTCTTTTTTAACTCCTAGTCCTCAGAATTATGTTGGCACTGAATGCTGGTGAGTCACCAATCTCTATCAACAAGAACTTGTGGGTTGGCCAGACTATTATAAGAAATAAAAAAATTAAGCTGATCATTTCTAGGAATATTTCAGTGTTTTAGCATATAGAACATGGAACCATATTACAGGGGACTGAAAAATAATAGTAATGTAATAAGATGTTCAGGAATGTGAAAAATCTAAATATTACACATTTCCCAAAGAACAAACAAATTAAGTTTTATTAAGTAAAATTCTTAGAAAAAAATCAGATCTGAGTAAACTGGGCCACATTCTGCTCACTTTAATAATAATGATACTCCACTCCTACATAGCACTTTTCATTAGTAGATCTCAAAGCACTTTACAAAGGAGGTAAGTATTGTTGTTCCCATTTTACCAATGGGGAAACTGAGGCATAGGGAGATTACGTGACTTGTCCAAGATCATTCAGCAGACTGGTGGCCAAGCCAGGAATAGAACCCAGATCAACTGAGTCCCAGTCCAATGCTCTGCTGATTTAATAGGAGTGTTATGTGAGTAAGTAGGCCCACAGTGTTTATATTTTTCAGGCATTTCTGCAGGCAAATAGGTTTGGAGTAATAATCCTTTTAAAAAAATGTGGATCTCAAGGATACTGGTGTTAGAGCTATTGGAAAATCCTATATTTGTTTATTATGTCAAAAGGATGACCTGGAATGAGGAGAGATTAGTTTCTAAACACAAGCATGTGAACATCTGAACAAAGACAGTGCCTCAGCAGTTGTGTGTGAAAATTTAAAAAGATTATATTCAATAGTGGAAAGAGACTTTTTTTTTTTTTGGTCCTTGAGCCAAAGCCAAATTTAGTGTGAATACTTATCTTTAAAAGCAAGCCTTTTCCACCCTATGAGTGGAAGCAACTGTTCTTTGTACCACTAAACTAAGGATAAGTCTTCATGAGAAGTCATGAGGAAGAAGTTGAAAGTGCTTTTATGAATTTTTCAAAGAATACAAGACATGGGGAAATAGCTGTTCATTCAGAAGATACTGCAGCAGCAATGATCTAGTCTATTCTGGTCAAATTAGAGAAATATACAGAGGGGAATTAAAATTAACAAGTGTAAATTATATGCAAATATTAATACAATAAAAAAGTGGCTGGACACTAGTAATGCAGAAATAGACTTTAGGCACAAAAGAGGAGTAAAATGTAAAGAATATTCAGTTTGATATTGCAGCTAAAAAAAACACCAAAACAAATAAAATCCTGGGATGTATTAAGAGAAATATCACAATGGTATTTTCTTCCTGTTTACACACTCCTGGTTAGACCACCACTAGAAAGTGTGTTCAGTACTGACCACTCTTCTATAGCAAAATATAGAAATACTACGTAGAGTTTCCAGAAAAACAGCTAAGATAGTGAGTTTGAAGATAATGTTTTATGGGGAAAGATTGAGTGAATTAAATACATATAGCCTGAAAACTGGGGACTGTTGAGGTAGGAAGGAAGTGTAATTCTGGCATATTACTACATATGTGGATACCACCAAGAAGGGGAGAAACTGGTCTTACTACTTAGCAAAGATAAGACTAGACATAAACGATTTTAATTGAAGTAAGAGAAAATCAGTTTTAAATATCCAAATATAAAACCATTTTACTATTAAAAGTTCAACTAGAACATGGAAGGAGTTTCCAAAAGAATTGGTGGAATAAAAATCACCAGAAAATCTTCAAATCAGTTTGTGAGCTATGCCTACTGGAGAGTCTAGGGAAAAAAAACAACAACACATGAATGATGGACTTCTACAGTTCCCAGCCCAAGCAATTCTACTAAACAAGTTCTGTACTCAGTTGTGAACACACAGTTCTTTGGGTGTAATTGCACAATTCTCTCATATGTCAGAATGAGGCCTTGTGATTCTTGGGGGATGGTTAGGGTTGTGGAAGGTCAGATTACTGAGAACTGAGATGTGCCTTTTCTGAACATAGATGGATGCTTTATTGCTTTGACTTTAGGACTTTTCCATCTGTTTTCTTGACAAAGGGCATTGAAGCATGAAGCAGCTATGATCCAGATCAGTTAAATGTAGAAGGGAAATCTTATGAACGGGACTATTTTTATACAGAACTATTTTTTGCTTTGCTAGATAAGCACATGAATTAGTCTGATTAATGGCTAAGGGCATAATTTGGTCATGTTATTCTTTAATTAATATACTGTAAAATGTTGCTATTCAAAGTTTTTGCCCTTCCATGTAGTTACAACATATCTTACTTAGGCATAAGCAGTACTAGATGGATTTATTTTTATGGTTGTTTCCAGGCTGTTGCATAAACACTCAGTCAGCATAACTGCTAGGTCTTTGCATATTCCCCTTTCTGGGATGCACACTTCACACAGCTGCTGAACTTTAGGAACCTTCTAGAAAATCATTGCTTGTTGACCCAACATAAGTGTCCTCTCACAGTACCTAATATTTGGAACCAAAGTTAAGAGGTCATGCAATTTCTGGGCTTTCTTTGGCTCTGTTTCAGGGCATCATGTCCACTACAGACAATTGCAACTCAGAAAATACTAGGTTGAAAGTGGTGTATTTCATAATCCTCTGTTTTATTGGTGTTCGGTGCATATACTGCTGTCAAGAGTTCTACAGGAAAGTCATTTCTTCAGATCACTGTTCTACTTACCAGACCTTCATGGCAGGCACTCTTGGTTCTAGGCCTTCTTCATGATGACGACCCTTTGAGCTTGACCCTCACATCAGTTCTTGATTCATCAGGACCCCATTGCCTTTCATACACAGAGGAGGGTTTTGTCCAATTTGACACCCTCTAAAGATGGGAATTGGAATTTTTACGTCTAAGACCGGAACTTTCCTCTGGCTCCAAGCTGGTGGAACTGTTGCTTCAGCAATGAGGCACTTGATCTATCTCAAACTCATGTTAGGACAATTTCTGCGGTGGGGACTTTGACTGTGCCTGCTTCAATTACACTATTCACATGAATAAGGACCCCTAAGGAAGTGAAGGTTTGCAGGATTAGAATTATTTTCACTATTATTTGTTTAACATCAATACAGAACAAAAGTAAAGCTAGTTCCTGTCTCAAAGATATGACTGAGCTCTTCATTTGCCTTTGTTATAAAAGAAGATGGACTAGATTATCATAATGGGTCCTTCTTACCTTAAAAATCTATGAAACTTTTCTGCTCATTCTCATAATCTATAAAACCAGGATAATATTTACTTTGTCAGTTACAGTGAGCTCCTCGGAAGATAGATACTGTAAAAATGGAAGTATTAGTAATAATGCACTTACCTAATTGTATACTAAAAAGTAGTGCTACTCTGGAAAGTGACTTTGTTTAGGTGGTGGGGGGGCATCCACATCTTATCTCAATGAATTCCCAGTCAAATTTTCTCCGTTTACAAGAACATTTTTTTTCTTATTACCAGGGCAGCAAACTCAGTATGGGATATGAAAGTCTCAGGTTATGTTCATTTATTGTATTATCACAAGTAATAAAGATACCCTCGGTTACATCAACTCAACCCTATTACCTTCAGATGGTTGTGCAGCAGTAATTCAGAGCAAAACTTGAAGACAATGGGGTAGCACAGATGGTTCTTCATTTGGTAATTGGTTAACAATTGTGTTGATGAGACATGAGCCAGAGCTGAATCCAATTCACTCTTCCATAGCTGTGCCGGTTCTGCAGGAATTAGTAGTGAAATCTTGTCACTCAGCAGATATGACTCCAAATACAGAAGGGGAGCAGATCTGCTGTGTAAGAAATTACCATTTTTACCCACTGACTTTTCCCTGCATTTAGGAGAGTACAGATACTGCTGCCTCTATGAGCTCCTAGATGTGCATATTGCCCCTACCTTGTATCAGCCACTGTAGTGATCTGTTAGAATGGTACAACCCAAGCACCACCCTGAGCTTTGGCCCCCTGAAGCACAATCCCTCCCATGTTCCTCCTGGGGTTGTACACATCTACACATGCCCCAATACAGACCTGTTCTTTAATAGCACAATTTGGCCCTAGAGAAAGTGTAGTAAGGTTAATTTAAGGTCTGATCCTCTAAGGTGCTGAGCACCCTCAGCTCCCACTGATTCCAGGAGGTGTTCCCCTCATCTGCTATCCTGTCTCTAACCAGTGTTGCAAGCTTTGCAAGAAGTAAAATTCCCCCTAATACTGAACCATGTGTAGGGAGTTTTCTTCCTTACCTTGTCTGGTAATTTGTTGCTGCATGAGATGTGACAGTCATTGGAATTTTAATATTATAGAAGGGGTAATTAAAACTCTTAATCATAAATGAAACTTTTTTCCAAAACTTATGAAGCTATTTCCATCAATAATATCCCCGGTTGTGCAGTCTATTGGCTAAGTGTATATTGCATAAAACAGTATTTCTTTTTATCAATGTTACATCTGTTGCCTTTTAGGCAGTGTTAATTAGTTTTAATTAGCTGAACCATTTCATTATCTCAGGTATTCAGGTCTCTGCTCTGGTAAGGTGATACTTGGTCAATGCTCAGAGCTTCATGCTTTTTGATCTTGAGCTTGTACAGAAGCTTTGATGTTTGAAATATGTATACTATATATCCGTGGTTTTCAAACTGCAAGTTGTGACCCAGTACTGGGTCGCGGCGTGTAAGGCACTGGGTCGCGGCCGCTCTGGTCAGCACCGGCGACTGGGCCATTAAAAGTCCCGTCGGCGGTGCTGCCCAGCTAAGGCAGGCGAGTCCCTACCTGTTCTGACACTGCACTGTGCCCTGGAAGCGGCCAGCAGCAGGTCCGGCTCCTAGGCGGGGGGGAGCATGGAGCTCCGTGCGCTGTCCCTGCCCTGAGCATGGGGGGGGGGGAGCAGTGCCTGCAGGCAAGAGCCACGCGGAGCTGCTTGCACACCTCCGCCTAGAAGTCGGACCTGCTGCTGGCCGCTTCCAGAGCACAGCACGTGGTGCCTGCCTTAGCACCCCCACTGCGCCGCTGACCAGGAGCCACCCAAGGTAAGCCCATGCCCCAATTCCCTGCCCCAGCCCTGAGCCCCCCTCCAAACCTGGAGCCCCCTCCTACACCCCAAACCCCTCATCCCTGGCCTCACCCCAGAGCCTGCACACCCAGCCCAGGGCACTGAGCCCCTCCTACACCCCCTGCCCCAGCCTTGAGCCCCCACAAAGCCCCCTCTTGCACCCCAAACCTCTCATCCCTGGCCCCAACCCAGAGCCTGCACCCCCCAGCCCAGAGCCCTGCCCCACTCCCACACCCCAACCCCCTGCCCCAGCCCAGAGCCCTCTCCCACACCATGATCCCCTCATTCCCGGCCCCTCCCCACAGCCCTCACCCCTGTACCCCAACCCTCTGCCCCAGCCCTGAGCCCCTCCCACACCCCAAACCCCTTATCCCCAGCTCTGTTGGGTCGTGGGCATCAACCATTTTTTTTCTTCAACTGGGTCGCCAGAAAAAATAGTTTGAAAACCACTGCTATATATGACTTTAATAGTCATCTTTTATATACAGTATTATGCTAGTCCTCCCTCATAGCACATTTTGTCTTCTAAACAAGACACTTCCAAGATAAAAATCATCTACTGAAAACATTGTTGCTTGGTTTGGTTTTGTTTTTTTCTATTAATAGCACCTTATGTTATTACATCATTTCCCCATTTTTCACTCCACTCAGCTTGGACAACAAAAATAAATTAGTCAATTTCTCTTTTTGGTTCTTGTGTATTTACACAATGGTTTTTCTGTTTTGGTTTCTAATGCTATGGGAATGTTTTAATAAAATGACAGGGGTTTGAGCATTGGTCTACTAAACCCAGGGTTGTGAGCTCAATCCTTGAGGGGGCCACTTAAGGATCTGGGGAGAAAAAAAACCAAAAACTGTCAGGGACAGTACTTGGTCCTGCTAGCAAAGGCAGGGGATTGAACTCCATGACCTTTCAAGGTCCCTTCCAGTTCTAGGAGATAGGTATATCTCCATATATTATTATTAAAGTTAACTCAGTTTTTCATATGTTTTCCATTTTTTCTCCCCAAACAAAGCTAAAATTTGTGGCCACAGTTACTTGTCAATGTCCCTTTAAGATACTCAGGAGGTTGACAGGCTATGTAATATAGTTACAAAAAAGGAGAGTGGGTAAGAAGAAAGTAGGAGGTGATTCTTTAGAGACACATTAAATATTATAGTTCCTGACTTGTGTTCCCTCAATTTGATCATCTAAGTGGTTAAGCTAGTCTCTCAACAATCCAAATATCTAACTCACATTAATGTGTTGGCTGGAATTTTCAAAGATGCTCAGCATTGAACTAATTCTGCCTTATTAGATTCCCATTCATTTCAATGGGAAAAGCAACAAGCCAATGCTGAGCAGTTCTACAAATCTCAGGATGGGATTCCTTCCCCCGCCCCTCAACATATTCTGTTGGTTTTTTGTTTGTTTGTTTTTGTCTCCTTCCTCTGAAGCATCAGAGATGGCCATGGCTGGAGATGGGACACTGGGGTGGGTCACTGAGGTGGCACCAAGCATTCTCTCTCTCACGTGCTTAGTTGGCTGATTCTTGTTTGGGGTCTAATTGATCACCACATGTGGGGTCTGTAAGAAATTCCATCCCCACCCCAGTCAGATTGGCAGGTTTTTTGCCTTCCTCTGCAGCACTGAGTGAGGGTCACTTGCCAGGATTATCCAAGTATCTCTCACTTAATCATTTCCCTGCCATTGCAGGAGTCTTGGGCATTGGTGTACCTTGGTCCTTCCTGTTCTCTGCCTGTGGATATAATAGTTTAGTCTCCTGTGGGCTATTAGACTTTGGTCTAATTTTGGTAGTTGGGTGTAGTGTGTGGGACGTGTTGGTGGCTTGTGATATGTAGGAGATCCGACTAGATGAGCTTGTGATCTCTTCTGGCCTTAAACCCTATGACTCATACTGTATTCACTGAAATGAGAGAAGGGGTTTAATTTTAAATGCCTTATTTTTCATGATGTCCATTTTGAATCAGTGCATCTGTCATTTATCTCTATCTGCTATATTTATAGCAGACTTTTGACCTGAGTACTTATATCCTTCTATCTTCTAATATCTTGTAACAGAACATTAACGCTCTTCCTGCCAAAAACACCTTTATAATGGAAATGCTAGTACAACTATTAAGGTGCAAATAGTATGTGTCCAAGCATGTATGGAATTTAATATGAAGCCTGATATTTCATGCCATCTCAGAATTGTATAGGCTAGTGATATTGATTATGTTTCCTTTCATTCAACAAACATCTGCTGCAGTCATGAGGCAATGGCAACAATTATTAATAGCACATTATACATATTTTCTGAAATTATGTATGTCAAGACATTACTGAAAATGTTTCGAACAAACAGTTCTTGTTCGAGAGATTGTTCATGTCCATTCCATTGGACCACCCTTGGGTGCATCTAAGAGGGACTACTTCCCCTCCCCAGGGCCGGCTCCAGCGTTTTTGCCACCCCAAGCAGTGAAACAAAACAAAAAAAAGCCACGATCGGCGGCACTTCAGCAGCAGCTCTACCGAGAGGGACTGAGGGACCCGCCACCGAATTGCCGCCGAAGAGCCGGACTTGCCGCCCCTTTCCGTTGGCCGCCCCAAGCACCTGCTTGCTGCGCTGGTGCCTGGAGCCAGCCCTGCCCCTCCCACAAGAATTGAGTCTGTGTGTAGAAAAGAAACTTTTAATAAAAAGGGGAAAGTAACCCAGCATTGATTTGGGAAAATGCCACAAGCATTATTCAGAAGCATATGACCATGAGCAAACCCCCCACCCCAGAGTACGGTGGGCAGTGTCCTTTGCCTCAGGTTCTCACCTTGTGGTAAGGTGAGAACCACCGCACCCCATTCACCGTTGTTTTCCCTAGTCAGCAAAGACCCAGAGTTCACAGGTGCATTCATGAGAGTTCACCTCCCAGCTGGGGTGGGGGAAGGCACCTTGGCTCATTCTGCTGTCGGTCGCTCTGCCACCGCTCACTCCACCATCAGCCACTTGCTCCACCATCAGCTGCTCCATCGCTGCACGTTTGCCATCAGCTGTTCCACTGTCACTAATTCCACCACTGTCCTCTCTACTAAGACCACCCCTGTGGCTTGAGGTCCCACCACCTAACACAGCTCTCAGTGATTTCAACTGTTAGCAAGGGAGCCTCATTGTTAGTGCAGGCTCATCAGTCTCTTTCACCACAGACACTGTTCCTTCTCAACTGCCGGAAGGCCTGAGATGGAGCCTTTAGCATTTTTGCTCCTATTTTTTCCCCCTGGAGCTTGCCTTTACTATAGCTTAGGTTAGTTTAGGCTAGTTTGTTATTGTTATTGTTAGCTGGATAACACCTCTTATCTCTGCTTTTTTCTTTCTTTCTTCAAATACGCACTTTTTTTTTTTTTTTTGAGGGGGCCATCTTCAGGAGTTGTCGCTTGTTATGCCAGGTTTCTCAAGTTTCATGCGGTGCCTTTCCTCCTAGGCATCCATCCCAATAAGCGATGGTCATTCTCAGTGACTCCATTGTTTAGGGGACACCCATACACCATCCAAATCTAAGATTTGTACTACTTTTAAGAGCAGATCCAGAAAGAACAGAGACATTACATTTCGGATCCTCATGATGGAGCAAGCCAAGTTTTAGACTTGGGCTCGAGGCGCCCACCCCCATACACCAGCCTTCAATTGCACTTAGTGCCCCATCTACCTCTGTAAACCAGTCACCAAGAGCTTCACGGGATAAGAGCAAAAGTAATGACAAGGCTCCAAGGAAGAGAAATTCTGAGTCTCCCACTAGAGAACCTTCTTCAAAGAAATCTTGGTCACTACATGAGACCTTAGGTCCCAGAGTAGGTACCTTTGAGGCTCCAAGCAGTCCAGGTACCAGGAGGATGTCAAAGACTTCAAGTTCCTCTAAGAGCCACGGTATCAAGCATGCTTTGGTACCAAAACCATCCTCCGTACCAACGGAACGTGATCTCAGCAGAGAGTCCAAGAGCTATGCTTCTCAGAAGCTGGTACCATCTGCAGACCCGTAACATTCTGACTCCAGAAAGCTGATAACATAGATCTCAGTATCCACATTAATATTCTTGTCTGCTACACCAGTGTGCCAGTGTGACATACCAGGATACGATCCAGACTAATGAGCAGCTATGTCATCCCTCCCCTGCAATCTTGGGTGCTTTGCAATGCCTTGCTGAAGTAGCTCCCACGTGGGGCTGCTTACAAGGCAGACACTGAGTGTCTGTGTGTAATTGCAGCCTGCCAGCCACACTTGCGTTATACTCTGGCTCTCGCCAGCCTTGATTATACTGCAGGGTGACTGTGGTGGGGCGGTGCCCCACCCCCTGAGGAAAAGGGCTGAACCAGGCCTGAGAGGCTGCGCAGACCAGCAGCCAATCAGGGCAGGGAAAGCGGCAGCCAATCAGGGCCGGGCTAGGTCCTATATAAAGGCTGCCTAGCAGAGGAGAAGCAGTCACTCCCTGACTAGCGAGGGAGACAGACTGGCTCCTGAGCTAAGGAGCAGCACCTTGGACAGAGCAGTGCTGGGCAGGATTGGAGGAGCAGAGTAACGGGTGGGCCTGCCCCCCCTCCCTTTTGCACTGCACCTGGCCACAGAGGAGTGGGGCCAAGACAGACTGCAACCTGCTCCTGAAATGAGGGGCTAGACTTTGGGGTTGTGGTTGGCCACCAAGGCAGATGCAAGCCGAAGGACTGCTGTTAACCTTCCCCCTCCCCCCCCCCCCCCCCCCCCCCGAAGGGGTGAGACTGGAGTAGTGGGCACTGCTGGAGGGCAATGTCCTGAAGAGGATGCCGCCGAGCAGGGAGCAACACAGGTCCCAGGGCAGCAGAACGGAGAGAACGGGCGACTTACCGCGCAGCGAGGATGCCCTGGAACGGTCAAGAGCTAATTCCCAGAGCGACCAGCAGGGGGTGCCAGTGGTGGTGAGTCATGACCCCAACACATCCCCAGTCCCAGATTTCCCCCAGAAATGTATGTCCTGTACTGCCCAGCTTTCTCCTGAACGGTACAAAATATTTTAAGTCTGCTGTTCTTTAAAGGGAATAATATGCAAGCTTATTATCTCAAATACTTACTCAGGAATTTCAGTTTTAACACACTGGATTAGATAAAACAGTAGAACAAGTTTATTAACTAGAAAGAGATTTTAAGGGAGTATAAGTAATGAGCTATACAAATCAGAAATGGTTACAAGAAAAACAAAGATAATGTTTACTACTGCCTAACTTAACAAACTATATCAGATTCAAGCAAAGTTTCTCATCGCATGCTTTCAGCATTCTTACTGACCAAACTCTGTGGGTCAGGACCCCTCCTCCAGAGTCCAGGGAATGCTTCCTGTGTAGCTTCAGGTGCACTGAATGCGATGGGCAAGGAGAGAGGGGTGCCTTAGGTTATTTGTCCTTCCTTTTATAGTTTCAGTCCCTCTCTTGAAAAACATTTCCAGCTGGGTACTAGGAGACAGAGTCTAGTTGGAAGGATGTTCCCTGATGACTTTTTCTCACCTATTTGAGCTTTGTTTCCCTTCCTCCTTGATGATTCTGTTTACTGCTTAAATGCAAATTAAGCAGAGCACACATTTCTTTGTTTAGGACAGAGCTGTTTGCCGATCTCAGTTTGCCCAGGGCTGTGATGTTTGAAACATGTTAACATCATATAGGGAAATCTTATAACTTCACATACAACATTGCCACATATATTATCAGGATGATACTGACGAGCAACTTATAAGTTTTCANGGTGGTGAGTCATGACCCCAACACATCCCCAGTCCCAGATTTCCCCCAGAAATGTATGTCCTGTACTGCCCAGCTTTCTCCTGAACGGTACAAAATATTTTAAGTCTGCTGTTCTTTAAAGGGAATAATATGCAAGCTTATTATCTCAAATACTTACTCAGGAATTTCAGTTTTAACACACTGGATTAGATAAAACAGTAGAACAAGTTTATTAACTAGAAAGAGATTTTAAGGGAGTATAAGTAATGAGCTATACAAATCAGAAATGGTTACAAGAAAAACAAAGATAATGTTTACTACTGCCTAACTTAACAAACTATATCAGATTCAAGCAAAGTTTCTCATCGCATGCTTTCAGCATTCTTACTGACCAAACTCTGTGGGTCAGGACCCCTCCTCCAGAGTCCAGGGAATGCTTCCTGTGTAGCTTCAGGTGCACTGAATGCGATGGGCAAGGAGAGAGGGGTGCCTTAGGTTATTTGTCCTTCCTTTTATAGTTTCAGTCCCTCTCTTGAAAAACATTTCCAGCTGGGTACTAGGAGACAGAGTCTAGTTGGAAGGATGTTCCCTGATGACTTTTTCTCACCTATTTGAGCTTTGTTTCCCTTCCTCCTTGATGATTCTGTTTACTGCTTAAATGCAAATTAAGCAGAGCACACATTTCTTTGTTTAGGACAGAGCTGTTTGCCGATCTCAGTTTGCCCAGGGCTGTGATGTTTGAAACATGTTAACATCATATAGGGAAATCTTATAACTTCACATACAACATTGCCACATATATTATCAGGATGATACTGACGAGCAACTTATAAGTTTTCAAATCATAGAAGATTAGGGTTGGAAGAGACCTCAGAAGGTCATCTAGTCCAATCCCCTGCTCAAAACAGGACCAACACCAACTAAATCATCCCAGCCAGGGCTTTGTCAAGCCAGGCCTTAAAAACCTCTAAGGATGGAGATTCCACCACCTCCCTAGGTAACCCATTCCAGTGCTTCACCACCCTCCTAGTGAAATAGTTTTTCCTAATATCCAATCTACACCTCCCCCACTGCAACTTGAGACCATTGCTTTTTGTTCTGCCATCTGCCACCACTCAGAACAGCCTAGCTCCATCCTCTTTGGAACCCCTCTTCAGGTAGTTGAAGGCTTCTATCAAATCCCCCCTCGCTCTTCTCTTCTGCAGACTAAATAAGCCCAGTTCCCTCAGCCTCTCCTCGTAAGTCATGTGCCCCAGCCCCCTAATACTTTTTGTAGCCCTCCGCTGAACTCTCTCCAATTTGTCCACATCCTTTCTGTAGTGGGGGGCCCAAAACGGGATGCAATACTCCAGATGTGGCCTCACCAGTGCCAAATAGAGGGGAATAATCACTTCCCTCAATCTGCTGGCAATACTCCTACTAATGCAGCCCAATATGCCGTTAGCCTTCTTGGCAAAAGGGCACACTGTTGACTCATATCCAGTTTCTTGTCCACTGTAATCCCCGGGTCCTTTTCTGAAGAACTACCGCTTAGCCAGTTGGTCCCCAGCCTGTAGCAGTGCATGGGATTCTTCCGTCCTAAGTGCAGGACTCTGCACTTCTCCTTGTTGAACCTGATCAGATTTCTTTTGGCCCAATCCTCCAATTTGTCTAGGTCACTCTGGACCCTTTCCCTACCCTCCAGTGTATCTACTTCTCCCCACAGCTTAGTGTCATCCATGAACTTGCTGAGGGTGCAATCCATCCCATCATCCAGATAATTAATGAAGATGTTGAACAAAACCGGCCTCAGGACCAACCCCTGGGGCACTCCACTTGATACTGGCTGCCAACTAGACATCAAGCCGTTGATCACTACCCGTTGAGCCCTATGATCTAGCCAGCTTTCTATCCACCTTATAGTCCATTCATCCAATCCATACTTTTTTAACTTGCTGACAAGAATACTATGGGGACCATATCAAAAGCTTTGCTAAATTCAAGGTATATCACATCCACCGCTTTCCCCAAAACCAAAGAGCCAGTTATCTCATCATAGAAGGCAATCAGGTTGGTCAGGCATGACTTGCCCTTGGTGAATCCATGTTGACTGTTCCTGATCACCTTCCTCTCCGCCAGGTGCTTCAAAACGGATTCCTTGAGGATCTGCTCCACGATTTTTCCGGGGACTGAGGTGAGGCTGACCGGTCTGTAGTTCCCCAGATTCTCCTTCTTCCCTTTTTTAAAGATGGGCATTACACTAGCCTTTTCCAGTCATCTGAGACCTTCTCCAATCGCCACGAGTTTTCAAAGATAATGGCCAATGGCTCTGCAATCACATCAGCCAACACCGTCAGCACCCTCGGATGCATTAGATCTGGACCCATGGACTTGTGCATGTCCAGCTTTTCTAAATAGTCCTTAACCTGTTCTTTCACCGCTGCAGGTGCTCACCTCCTCCCCATACTGTGCTGCCCAGTGCAGCAGTCTGGGAGCTGACCTTGTCTGTGAAGACCGAGGCAAAAAAGCATTGAGTACTTGAGCTTTATGCACATATCTGTCACTAGGTTGCCTCCCCCATTCAGTAAGGGTCCCACACTTTCCCTGACCACCTTCTTGTTGCTAACATACCTCTAGAAACCCTTCTTGTTACCTTTAACATCCCTTGCTAGCTGCAGCTCCAACTGTGCTTTGGCCTTCCTGGTTACACCCCTACATGGTTGAGCAATATTTTTATATTCCTCACTAGTCATCTGTCCAAGTTTCCACTTCTTCTTATAAGCTTCCTTTTTGTGTTTAAGCTCACTGAAGATTTCTCTGTTAAGCCAAGCTGGTCACCTGCCATATTTGCTATTCTTTCTGCACAGCGGGATGGTTTGTTCCTGCACCCTCAATAAGGCTTCTTTAAAATACAGCCAGCTCTCCTGGACTCCTTTTCCCCCTCATATTAGCCTCCCAGGGGATCCAGCCCATCAGTTCCCTGAGGGAGTCAAAGTCTGTTTTTTCTGAAGTCCAGGGTCTGTATTCTGCTGCTCTTCTTTCTTCCTTTTGTCAGGATCCTGAACTCAACCATCTCATGGTCACTACTGCCCAGGTTGCCACCCACTTCTACTTCCCCTACCAATTCTTCCCTGTTTGTGAGCAGCAGGTCAAGAGGAGCATAGCCCCTAGTTGGTTCCTCCAGCACTTGCACCAGGAAGTTGTCCCCAACACTCTCCAAAAACTTCCTGGATTGTCTGTGCACTGCTGTATTGCTCTCCCAGCAGATGATACCTTACAAGGCATATTTTGCACAAAGATTATTAAAATGGTATGTACGGTGTGAATACTAGGGTATATTTTGTCACAACCGGAAATACACATCTTTAGTACTTGCAACATGCGCCTCTGAAGCAATCCGTGCCCTCTGTACTGACACCATCTTCAAGATAGACACCAATGAAGTAATCAAACAACAATACTGATACTGACCCCAATTGTTATGGGACTTCACTTGACCTCAGCTCAGATATATCTGGTACTTAAAGAATTCAGATGCTACAGGCATCTTTTTGTTTCTGAAGAACTGGAGTCCTTATTGCTAATCACTACCGAACTCTTGCCGATACCAAGATCTACTGGGTCACTGAGACCTTGTCTTTTCCTGGTGCCTCCCACCTCTCCAATATCTGCCACACAAGGTAGACAACTACGTTCAAATTCATTATCTGCCTCTAACCCACCATTGAACTATGCTGAGGATTAATCCTCTGATTCCCAGTTCTGTTTTCAGGGATGTCCCATCTATCCTGGAGAAGACATCTCCCTAGTCACCTACCCTGAGAGGAAAGTGCCTACGGACAAACAACCTCAAGGTCCTCCTCATTGCTATGCCCAACACTGAATGCCTCTTCCAGTATCTTAGGTTCCCCTGCAATGGCAACATTGGGACCCCTGGGTTCTCTATCGCCAGCAGTTTTTGAGAGCAGTAGCTACTCCTGTGTGGAGCATAAAGAAAGTCTCCTGTTCCAGCTCTTCCTCCTCAGCCTCAGGAGTAATTGTTCAAGGAGCAAGAGACCAGAACTGGCAAAGTATTGTCACACAGACTCTTCCACCAATACAAATATCTCTTAGGGCTGGTCTACACTACGACTTTAGGTCGAATTTAATAGCGTTACCTCGATTTAAGCCTGGACTCGTCCACACAATTAAGCCCTTTTATTCGACT
>QXTE01000103.1:0-49369 GCA_003942145.1 Platysternon megacephalum
CACCCCCCAGGATACTTGAAGGAAACTGGAACAAAGGACAGTAACTACAGGGGGTATGACGGATTGCTGGACCCAGGCTAAAAGGAGATTAGCCTGTGAAAGGGAACATTCTGGGACTGGTGAGGATTTTATCTGTATTCAGTGTTTGATTAGACATAGATTTCCGTATTTTATTTTATTTTGCTGGGTAACTTACTTTGTTCTGTCTGTTACTACTTGGAACCACTTAAATCCTATTTTCTGTATTTAATAAAATCACTTTCTACTTATTAATTAACTCAGCGTATGTATTAATACCTGGGGGAGCAAACAACTGTGCATCTCTCTCTATCAGTGTTATAGAGGACGAACAATTTATGAGTTACCAGTATAAGCTTTATACAGGGTAAAACGGATTTATCTGGGTTTAGACCCCATTGGGCGTTGGGCATCTGAGTGCTAAAGACAAGCACACTTCTGTGAGCTGTTTCAGGTAAACCTGCAGCTTTGGGGCAGGTAATTCAGACCGTGGGTCTGTGTTGGAGCAGACGGGTGTGTCTGGCTTCAGCAAGACAGGGTGCTGAAGTCCGTAGCTGGCAGGGAAAACAGGAATAGAAGTAGTCTTGGTACATCGGGTGGCAGTTCCCAAGGGGGTTTCTGTGATCCAACCCGTCACAGAGTACATTAGCTTTTTCCACATCCACTGTCACTAGGTTACCTCCCCCATTCAGTAAGGGGCCCACACTTTCCCTCACTTTCTTCTTGTTGCTAACATACCCAAAGAAACCCTTCTTGTTACTCTTAACATCCCTTGCTAGCTGCAACTCCAAGTGTGATTTGGCCTTCCTGATTTCACTCCTGCATGCTTGAGCAATATTTTTATACATCTCCCTGGTCATTTGTCCAACCTTCCACTTCTTGTAAGCTTCTTTTTTGTGTTTAAGATCAGCAAGGATGTCACTGTTCAGCCAAGCTAGTCGCCTGCCATATTTACTATTCTTTCTACACTTCGGGATGGTTTGTTCCTGTAACCTCAATAAGGATTCTTTAAAATACAGCCAGCTCTCCTGGACTCCTTTCCCCCTCATGTTATTCTCCCAGGGATTCTGACCCTCAGTTCCCTGAAGTAGTCAAAGTCTGCTTTTCTGAAGTCCAGGGTCCATATTCTGCTGCTCTCCTTTCTTCCTTGTGTCAGGATCCTGAACTCGACCATCTCATGGTCACTGCCTCCCAGGTTCCCATCCACTTTTGCTTCCCCTACTAATTCTTCCCTGTTTGTGAGCAGCAGGTCAAGAGCAGCTCTGCCCCTAGTTTGTTCCTCCAGCACTTGCACCAGGAAATTGCCCCCTGCATTTTCCAAAAACTTCCTGGATTGTCTGTGCACCGCTGTATTGCTCTCCCAGCAGATATCAGGGTGATTGAAGTCTCCCATGAGAACCAGGGCCTGCGATCTAGTAACTTCTGTTAGTTGCCAAAAGAAAGCCTCGTCCACCTCATCCCCTTGGTCTGGTGGTCTATAGCAGACTCCCCACCACGACATCACACTTCTAAACTTAATCCAGAGACTCTCAGGTTTTTCTGCAGTTTCATACTGGAGCTCTGAGCAGTCATACTCCTCTGTTACATACAATGCAACTCGCCCACCTTTTCTGCCCTGCCTGTCCTTCCTGAACAGTTTATATCCATCCATGACAGTACTCCAGTCATGTGAGTTATCCCAGCAAGTCTCTGTTATTCCAATCACATCATAATTCCCTGAATGTGCCAGGACTTCCAGTTCTCCCTGCTTGTTTCCCAGGCTTCTTGCATTCGTGTATAGGTGCTTAAGATAACTCGCTGATTGTCCTGCTTTCTCAGTATGAGGCAGGAGTCCTCCCCTCTTGTGCTCTCCTGCTCGTGCTTCCTCTCGGTATCCCACCTCCCCACTTACCTCAGTGTCTCCTTTCCCCGGTGAACCTAGTTTAAAGCCCTCCTCACTAGGTTAGCCAGCCTGCTTGCGAAGATGCTCTTCCCTCTCTTCATTAGGTGGAGCCCATCTCTGCCTAGCACTCCTCCTTCTTGGAACACCATCCCATGGTGAAAGAATCCAAAGCCTTCTCTCCGACACCATCTGTGTAGCCATTCGTTGACTTCCTCGATTCAACGGTCTCTACCCGGGCCTTTTCCTGCCACGGGGAGGATGGACGAGAACACCACTTGTGCCTCAAATTCCTTTATCCTTCTTCCCAGAGCTATGTAGTCTGCAGTGATTCGCTCAAGGTCATTCTTGGCAGTATCATTGGTGTCCACGTGGAGAAGCAGGAAGGGGTAGCAATCCGAGGGCTTGAGGATTCTCAGCAGTCTCTCCATCACATTGGAGTTTCTAAATATATCTTTGAATAATATTACGTAGGAAGAGCTGAACTGGTTTACAAAGAATCCAACCACAGTGTTGCTAAGGCCTGCCCTGATATAGCATTTTAGCATTGAGTGCAAGAGAAAGGACTACAGTCCAGCAACATTTCAGTTCTAGGATTTCATGTCAGATTATTTCTTGCTATCTAGCCTTGCATTGCAGTTATAGGTTTACTCAGCTACTGCTGATCATCCTATATGTCAAGGCTCAGAGACATATATAACTGGGTTTTCATCTGAGTAGTAGCAATTGCCCAGACAGTGTCCAAAATTTTCAAACATGGACACGGAGTTTAATGCCTCAATTTGAGTATTCAGCTTGAGACACCTGTGGGCCAGGTTTTCAGAAGTGCTGACTCTACAACTCTAAGTAAAGTCTATCAGAGTTGCTGTTGCTCAGCACCTCTGAAAATTAGGCCTAATGGTGTTTCCAGATAGATACCCAAAAACTAGACACACCAAAAATCAGTGGTCATTTGAAAATTTTGGACTAAACCCCTCCCAAATGGAATTTATAGACACTGAAGTGCAACTGATCCAGGACAAGCTCCTGGGGGGATACCGCAAGTGATCCAAAGAGATCCCAAGTACAGGTCAAAGAGAATTCATCCAATTGCACTAAAACTGTCCTTTCAGGTATGACCAGAAGCAATTCAGTACAGTTCTGGTCACACTTTCAACAGGGTCTTATGATCTACTACAGCAGATGTTGCTGATATTTCCAATACTTTCACCCTGACAATCTCTACCCTTTGTGAGAGCACTATGACTGACCAGGGCAATTTCATGTAGTGTCCCTAATAAATCCAACCTGCAATTTAATTCGTTACTGTTCAGAAGTTTCAGCAGCTGCACTGCCACCACCTTTCAGGAACATTGGACAAATATGTCAAGTTTGAAACTAGTACATAGTTGCTGGAAACTTAATTGAGTTAAGTAAGGTCTTCAAGAGCTGCTTCACTGCTTTGAGACTCTTGTCCTCCAAAGCCAATGGCAACTCTATAATTATAAGCAAGACAGGCATCTAAACGTCCCACCATTCCAACAGGAATTGTGTTTTGTCCATGTTCCAGACCACAGGAAGGCAAGATGAAATCCAGCAATTCAATGAGATGGTTCAGAAATGAAAACCAGTCTGACATCCCCACCAACCCATCCAACAAAATGACTGAGATCTAAGAACCTATTAGCATTTTCAGGCACATAAATAAAAAAAATAATTGAGATATTTGTAAAGTTTACAAACACAAGCCAGTCAACTTAAAGTATTCTTAAAGGATCCTGTTTGTCTAAATTGTATTATTTTTGAAGAATACTGTATCATATCCTGATTTCAGTATATTTACCAACATAGCTACTAGCTATGTCAGCCCAGACATCTTCAGTAAGCCCAGAAACTTCACTCCATTCCTTCTGGACTTCGATGTGGTCAAACAGCTTTATGGGACACAATGGAATTCTGGGACCTGCACTGACAGTACTGTGAGCAGCCAGGAATTGTTACTACCAATCCATTAATTTACCCTACAGTAGGTCTCCATTATCAGTATTGGTGTCTGACATTCAAACAAATGGACCTGGCCCGGGCTTACATTCTATGGAATAAAGTGCTTTTAAAAATCAAACAACTGCCCCACATCAATGATTCACTGTCTTAAATCTCAGCTCTTGCACGCTTGCTTTCTTTTGTGTTGTCCTTTTAGCAGAGACTCTTGCTTATTTGCAGTATCTTCCTTAATTTTCATAATCTGATTCCTGTCTAAAACAGGATTATGTCTCTTGGTTACTATTTTAGCCATGAGGCAGCTGAATAAGCAATTCCACATGTCTCACATAATCTTGAAATGTGGTTACTTCTTATTAACAAAATGGATAATCTACATTTTATTGACTAGGTCCACCAAACCAGGCAGATGTATATTCATAGTTTGATCAGAATTCCTACAGCAATTTGGCAGGTGCACATCTTGCCATACGATGCAAGTGTGCATGTATATAATTACATACAAAAATGACATGTGAGTGTGTAATCCATGTGATAAATTACAGAGCTCTGGAATCAAATGAATGTGCGTGTGTGTTTCACCACCTCACTGTCTTGGAAAACTATTAGAGCCAAAACTGCAGAGGTAAAGTTTTCAAAAGCACCTATGTGAATTTAGGAGCCTAAGTCCAACTGAAAAATCAATGGAACCTTTGGCTCCTAAGTGATGTAGATAGTTTTGAAAATTTTATGCTCGGTCTTGACACCCAGAAGTAATGCCAGCAGTGTCATTTCTCCTCTATGTCATGCCTCTCTCTCTCTAACGTTCCATATCACTACATATTCTGTTTACTAATCCGTCTCCCCCAGGACTTTCTAACAATCCAAACCCCCAAGTAGCTTCAACCTCTGCCATTAGTTTTTAAACCCACCTATTACAGAATAGTTTCCTATTTCTCCCAACAAATTTTGAGTTTGTGAATATATTCGAGAATGACCACTGGCCAGAAACATTTGTATTTCTCACCTTTGCAGAAGAATCAGAGAGAACATAAGAGAAAACTATTTTTGGGAGGGGAAAAAAATAAAGAATTCACTAACAGACTGCAATAGCAGTGGGACCTGGATTTAATTTAGTTTCTGCTTCTCTTCATAATCCCTTCTATTTGTTTTAGGGGCAGGTAAGAGCAGCACAATCAGACAGCAATCTGCTCTGCTCTGCTGTTCATTAGCTTTGGTTAGGTTACATTTACCTCCTCCTTTCCTGCTGCCTGTCTATAAATTACTTTAAGTCTGACATATTTTCTTTGCCTTCAGTCTATTTCATTGGCTGCCAACTCAGCCTTCTGTTTCTGGCACTTATATTTGTATTCAGGAAGGAAGGCAGCATGATGAAAATTAATATCATAATTACAATGTTCAAACAGATTATATGAATTAAATCTGTGTGTAGCTGCCCCAAAATAGCTTTGGTTGTCAGTGGAGTGCACCATTTGTATCTCCTAGAACAGAATCAGAAGAGAGTCGGTAGCTTGTTCCCATGTGATTATGTCACACTGAACAATTACCCTCCAAACTGAGAGCAAGCACCTAATCTGTACTTTTAAAAGAACTTATTTTTCCTGTTATTCTGTGAGTCAAATCTCTTGAACCTGAGGCTTGTTGGTGTGTTGCATATATTCAAAGCAATATTTAAAAAATTCAAACCAAACAACAGTGCTGCAACAACAGCCATCGTCTCAATTATTACTCCACCCTGCCAGCCAGAAAGGGCCCCACAGTGAAGCAAATGCCTGGCGGAAATGATGAGCCTTACTTCACTATGAAGGCCAGAAAAATTCAGCTCTCTGGCACATAGCTCCACCTCAAAAAGAACGTGCTGCGTAGCAAGTTTTTCTAATGCTGACTTGCGATATTTGTTTGGATCCAAGTTCCTATTGAGACGTAATAATAATCTTTGTTTGATTACAGCATAAAGGACACTCAGATTGCTTCAAAAATCTGCATTGTCTTGTAGCTTTTACATTGATCTTCTATATATTGAGGCAGAGCCTCAACTGGAATAAACTATCATAGCTCTGTCAATTTCAAAAAGATGCAGCTGACCATATATTCATATTTGACATAGATGATCATTTTAAAATAGTGCAAATATTAAGAATATTTTTAAATTCAGTCCAAAAATATTGAATTGACCATTTTTCACAATTATCTTAATCAGAGCACAAGTCTGCCTAAACCCTTGAGCAGTAAAATAATCACCCCAACAACCTGTTAAAAGTAAAATGGACAAAGTCAGTCCTGGGGTAAATCAGGTTACACCAGAGTTGAATCTGGAATTTACAATTTTAAGCATACATGAATGGTTGACTGATCAAATGACAGAGAGAAGTAAAAATAATGATGGATTTGCAGCTAAGCCCTTCATCAGAAAATTGGTTATTTCCATTCCAGAGTCTGGAAAAGCAGGGATATAGCATATCAGAAAAAACTTGCAGTCATTGAATAAATGGGAATCACTTGTCATGGGTAACATACGTTTTTCAGCTGCAAGCAACCCCATTTGATTTGTTCTAATAATAAATTATGTCACCTGAAACTAACCTTAATGTTGTATAGTAGAATTAAAATGCTAATGGTAGCTGCTCATCCTTTCAGCTCAGACCTGAATGTTTATGAAGACAAAGGATCATCTGTTCAAAGAGTCAGGTAGCTATTTAGTTGATTCATTCAGACTGCAGGAATGTGAAGTTCACCTTGAATTTCTCTTCAGACAGCGACATGAATGCAGAAGGAAAGACTTATTAGCTTCCAATTCTGCATGTGCAGTAGTGGAATACAAAGCAGATCTCAAATTCCAGAATGATATTTAGGCTACTTAAAAGGCTTCAGATATTTAATCAAAGACATTACATTTCCATCCATCTCAATAATTCAGAAGGAAAGGAGAATGGAAAATAAGAAAGTAATGCACATTGGAAAACATAATACCAACTATACATATAAAATGATGGGGTCTAAATTAGCTGCTACCAATCAAGAAAGAGATCTTGGAGTTGTTGTGGATAGTTATCTGAAAACATCCACTCAATGTGCAGCGGCAGTCAAAAAAGCAAACAGAATGTTGGGAATCATTAGGAAAGGGATAGATAAGAAGACAGAAAATATATTGCCTCTATATAAATCCCACATCTTTAATACTGCATGCAGATCTGGTCACTCCATCTCAAGAGAGATATACTGGAATTGGAAAAGGTACAGAAAAGGGCAACAAAAATGATTAGGAGTATGGAACAGTTTCCATATGAGGAGAGATTAATAAGATTGGGACTTTTCAGCTTGGAAAAGAGATGACTAACGATGGATATGATAGAGGTCTAGAAAATCATGACTGGTGGGGAGAAAGTGAATAAGAAAGTGTTATTTACTCCTTCACATAACACAAGAACTAGGGGTCACCAAATGAAATAGGCAGCAGGTTAAAAAAAAAAAAAAAAAAAAGTATTTCTCCACACAACACACAGTCTACCTGTGGAACTCTTTGCCAGAGGATGTTGTGAAGGCCAAGACTATAACAGGGTTCAAAAAAGAACCAGATAAGTTCCTGGAAGATAGGTCCATCAATGGCAATTAGCCAGGATGGGCAGGGATGCAAAACCATGCTCTGAAGTGTCCCTAGCCTCTGTTTGCCAGAAGCTGGGAATGGGTGACATGACAGGGGATGGATCACTTGATGATAACCTGATCTGTTCATTCCCTCTGAAGCACCTGGTATTGGTTGGAAGACAGGATACTGGGCTAGATAGACCACTGGTCTGAGCCAGTATGGCCATTCTTTTGTTCTTAAAGAAAACAAGGTCATACAAATTGAACTGCTTCCTGAGGACCAATTGTGATTTGTCATGTTTGGATTATTTTAAAATAGCCCATCTATGTTGGAAGACAGGATAAAATAACTCTGCTATGTTAATGTTTATAGTCCTTTTGTTAGCACATTAGCACATACACTAATTTTAAAGGGAAACTGCAGTAATTGGTCCTAACGCCTTAGGCCTTGTCTTGATGGCAAAAGGCAACATTAGCTGTGACTTCATGGGTCTTGTATCAGTCAAGCTAACACATTTGAAGCCAGGGGGGAGGGATAGGTCAGTGGTTTGAGCATTAGCCTGCTACACCCAGGGTTGTGAGTTCAATCCTTGAGGGGGCCACTTAGGGATCTGGGGCAAAATCAGTACTTGGTCCTGCTAGCGAAGGCAGGGGGCTGGACTCGATGACCCTTCGGGGTCCCTTCCAGCTCTATGAGATAGGATCCATATAAATATATGGTGATATACCTATCTTGGTTAAAACAAGGCCAGTTGACACAGCTTCAAATCTGGTATAATAGGCCAGGGGAGGCTAAGCCTCCCCTGCTGTGCAGCCACCAAGCTGCTGCCTTTGAGAGCACGGACACCTGGGCTATGGTGGTCCCGCCTGTGCTCTGCCCCAAGGCCTCTCCCACTTTCCCCTGGTGGCTCCGCCTCTCCCCGAGACCCCACCGAGTTCCTCCTCTCGAGCCCCGCACTGCTCCCTCCCTTCCCTGAGGTCCTCACCGTGGTGTTCGCTGAGTCCCTCTGTGGGAGGGCTACCCAAGACACCAGGCCAGCCTTATGTTCTATGCAGTCAGTGGCTGTGACTTTCCCTCCCTTCCACGTGGCTGCAGGGCTGGATCACTCAGTGTGCAGCAAGCGCTGCCCTCAGGGCAATGCCAGCTAAGCTGGGTGGCTGCTGAGCAATACAGACTGCAATGGCCAGGATCCACCTGGCCCAGAACCCTTCGACGCATTCCTGGTAAGCAGAAGTGGCAATTAGGGGTACATGGGAGCAGTGAATGCTCCTCACCCATTTTTGTACTTGCTCAAGTTCCACGATGGTTGGGGGGAGCGCTCAGCTCAGGGAGGGGCGGAGAGCCCGAGCGGCAGGGGAATCGGGGTGGGGTGGGGTATGGAGGAGAGGAGGGGCTCAGTGAGTGGCGCGGGTCTCTGGAGTGCTGGGTTGGAGCGACTCAGCTAGGGCAAGTGGGGGGGGCCTTGGGGGAGGGGGCCAACCATGAGCGGGGCCTGGGGCAGAGCGTGGGCAGAGCAGGGATAGGCCCTGGCACTCAGGGCAGAGCCATGATCCGGGCACCAGGGGAGCTTCCAGCGCTCAGGCCAGCCTCCCCAAATGCCATAGCCACCTGCTGCCCAGGCCTGGTAGCATGCATCTAGACAGGACTTTTAAATCAAGTTGTTCTAACTCAATTGAGCTACCACAACTAAAATATCCACCCATCCCACTGCCGCCTTTTGCTCAGCAAGACAGGGTTTGGTAGCAAAATGTTCAGAGTAAATAAAATTAGTTTTCAGATTTTTTAAAAAAATATAAATATCTGCCACTCTAACACCTCCCCCACCCCAGCTGTGAATCTCTCAGGGCTTGTCTAGATTAGGATAAGGGATGAATGTTTAAAAACCCACTGTAGGTTGGGCACGTTGTATTGTAACACACTTAGCTGGTAGAGTTTGCTAACGTTTTAAAAATACATCTTTCATCCTTGTCTAGACAACCCCTCGGCAAAAGCTGCCATTGTGCAGACACATCCTAGGAAAAGCCCAGTAAGGTCTGACCCTGAGAGATGCTGGATCTGGCCCTTATAGAAGAGGATTTGGGAAATGCAGAACTCTTTTGAATACTTGACAAAAAAGGAACTGTTAATTTCTAGTCAATTGGAGAAGTTTTTAATAAGTTGAGGATGTGGAGATAGGAGAGCTGTGCTCAGATATCAATACTGGGCATATTCAAAAGATTTTACATCTATTTACATCTATTTCAAAGTGCCATAGTAAAGCAATTAGTGTCTCATTTAATTTAACAGACTGTAAAGGCATTACCTTTTCATACAATTATAAGGTATATAGCATAAACAGCTAATCTTCTCACGTTCCTTGGCTTATACTTAAGAGAAATTCCTTTGACAGGAAATAACTTATTTGAGACCCTTTAAAGAAGTTGCCAAGACATTTAGGAAGTCTGACACAAGATGCTTAGAATAATTAATAGCTTCCGTGGTTTAGCTGTAGATTTATTTCATACCAAACAGCAGGAGTGTGAAAAATAACTACCTGAATGTCTTTAATTTTTCTGTAGTTCATTCTGTCCAAAAGTTATATGGTTTACAGCCAAAAAACTGCCCTCTGAATTTTTTGCCCTCTCTCTTTCTCTCCTTTTCTTTTGGTTTGAAGAATAAGCTATAATTTTAAGCAGTGGAATTAAATGAGCATACACAGCCCACATTAAAATTATTTCATTTTGCATACAGTGTAATTGCCACATTTATAAGCAGAGAACAGTAAAATCGTCAGAAGTCAATTCCATCAAAATCACGTGCTAACTATGTTTTGGACCCACACTTAAGCTTCCCCATTGAAGCCAATACAAGTTTTGTCCTGATCCTACAATCAGAACCTTTTGAGTGGACCATAGAGTTTGCATGGAATATAGTTTAGCCTGGGCACTTGAGAGGAACTTTCTGTAGAAAGTTATTTTAAAATATTAAATTATTTGAAATAGCTAGAACGTTGGTTTAGGAAGTATGTATAACATTTAAAAATAATCAAATGGGAAGCTGTATCTCAGCATTCTGTTGTGCAGAAAATGCAAACTCCATATGAATGCACAACATCTTCAGCTGTTTAAAGGTTGATTAATGGGGGGAAATGATTAATTTAACAACATTAAAAAAATGTTACATTCTGAAAAGGACCAAATCTGAAGGCTGGTCTACATAAGAAAGTGGTACCAGTTTAACTTAAAGAGTGTGAAAACTGATTATACTGGTGCAAAACCCTGGATAATTTACTGGTGGGAAAACCCTTTGATTTCAGAGTGACTTAAATTTATTTAGCTTAAGTCATTCCATTCCATTCTCACTTGAGCTAAATCCAAAGGGCCACTCTTAAACCAAAATACAGCATCTACACAGGGTTTTGCACCAAATTAAATCAGTCTAAAAAACCCCATGCCATTAGCTAAACCATAGGAAGTTTGATTCCAGACAAGGCCTTACACTTTAGAGAGCGCTGTGTTCAGGGCCGGCGCTCCCATTAGGCGACCTAGGCGGTTGCCTAGGGCGCTGCTATTTTGGGGGCGCCTGCGCCCCCGCCGCCCGTACAAATTTGGGGGCGGGACCTTCCGCCGCCGCTGTTGGGGGCGGGATTTCGGGGGCGGGACCTGCTGCCGCCTAGGGCGCCGGCAAAGCTGGCGCCGCTACTGGCTGTGTTTCTATCCACATAGAGTAAAATCAGATGTTTCCTGCTGAAAAGCTACAAAGTACACCAAGAAGAACAGTTCTGAATAGAGAAATTACTATGTACCACACTTTAGAGAACTTGTCAGAAGCTTAGGCCAGAACTTAATAAGTATTCAGGGAGAAATACCCTCTCTCCAGTTAGAAACTGAATCCTTTTTAGATATTCTCTTTCTTTATCCTCCTGCACCCTCAGGTTTGTGGGGGAGTCCACCAGTTTCTGCCATTTATTTTGGTCTTGTGCTGGACAGTTCTGGCTTCTGAGTGTCATGTTGATGGATCTTGCTTCTTTCTCTATTATTTTGCATAATGTTTCTCTAGGACACCCTCTATTTCTCTTCCCAGGTGGTGTCCATATTATCACTTGTCATGGAAATCGTGCTGGTGGCATCCTTAAAGCATATCCTAAATACGTTCATCATTATCATCTTATATTTGATGCTTTAGGTTGGTTTACTCTACTTAGAATGTCTGATGTTGCGAGAAACTCTTTTCAGTGGATTCTGAAGATCTTCCACAGCCATTTATGAGTATCGTAATTCAGAATGATTTGATCGTGTTTTCAATTTTTGCTCCATAAAGGACAGGCACTATGGCAGTATTAAAAATTCATATTTTTGTATCGGTGCCACTCTGACTACTTTTCCAAGTCTTTCAAGTTTATGAAAGTTGTTTGCTACTTTTGATATTCATTGCTTGACATCTAGGATGGTGTCCCCTCATTGCACATATGACTCCCTAGATAGGTAAAATGACCTACTTCTTCTAGAGTTTCTCCATTTATTTTGATGTTTGCTTATGGGACATTAATAGCCATATATTTTCTCTTCTCCTTTTGATAACTAATCCAACTTGTTTGCTATGTTGGTCAACAGCTGGGTCTTTTCTTCCACTAAGTGATGCCACTAAGGAGGGCAATGTCATCAGCAAAAACGAGGTCATCTAACTGTGCTGTCCATAAAATTCTTTGGTTGCCTTCTGCGATTACTTTCCTCATAACATAGTCAATGACCAGTGCAAACAATAACAGGGACATAATACAATTATCAGTGCTGTATATGGACTAAGGCCAGGGTGTATCATAACTTTTCTAGCAGAGCCTGCCGAAATAGTTTTGCTGACCCAGCCAGAATGCCTTCAGGAACATGGTGGGAGTGAACAGCAGAGCAGGAGACCTTGAAAGGCCTGGTTTTTTTCAGTGTACATGATTATGGGCATGGAATGAGAAGCTCCCAGTATCTGTGCACCAGATGCTGAATTCAACATCCACTGAAGTGAATGGAGAAACTCCAGTTGACTTCAGTGGGGTCAGGAGTGCAAAGACCAAGACTGTGGCTAGTTCACATGCAAATAAGCAAGAGGTGAAATGGAAAGACAGTTTGTTCTTTCCTCCTCCACTTCTTGTGCACCAAGGCAGAGGGAGCTGCAATCTCGCCGAGTGTACAAAACAATAGTGCCTCCACGAGTATTTGTCTCATCCCAGTGGGTAGTAATTTTAAACAAACCACGTTATGTCAATAGAAAATGGGTAGCTGTTAAATGGGTACAGTTATAGTAGGTGTGTTTCATATTTACCAAGTAACCTATTTGTCTGCAAAATACATAGTTTGAGCCTTCAGAAACTGAAAAGCTGCCTACCAGCATTCCAGAGTGCCCTAGGAACACCGGGGTAACATGTTCCAGAATATCCTCTTATCTTAATCCACTAGTTCTATAGTTACAATATTTAACCAGAGAAGAGAATACATATACTCATTATTACACACACACACAGGAATGCACACTATACACATATTTGCAAGTGTTGTTCATTCACACATCTACAGGTAAGTAAACACAACATCTGTAGGAACCTCTCTTTTAGCTTTCACAAGTCATTCGGTATAACTGCTCTTTCCACTGCTTTGTACATAACTAGTAAGTGGCAACTAACCTTCCATTGCCTGCTAAAGAGAAAACATCAATAAAATATGCCAGCTATGCATCCAGCATGTGTGTCCTTCAAACCTCTGAAAAAGAAATGTTTTCTGTCTATTGGTGTATTATTACAAAATACATGGCCAACTTTATGAGATAAGCCAACAATAAAATACTCCTGGGACAATCTCATGTCACAAAACATTGATCTGACACAGAAGAACCATTCTCTGGTGTACAACGAAGTCACCAGGCACAATCATCTCTGACTCCAATACTACTCCACTGAGAAACTGAACACACTCAACTCGGGCTTCTGAAAGGCAACTCTTGCAAGAGCACTAGCCCCACCTTAACCTCTCTCTTCTCACACACACAAGTGTGGCATGGAAGATAAGAAGCACAGTCACATGACCTTCCCAGTCCTCCTTGCCTTATGCTGAGGTGTGCAAAGTTATCCAGTTGGTTTTCTGTCATACATGCAAAAATCAGGGACCTCTTCAGATAAAACCTGGATAGCAGTGGCTGTGTTAGACACCACCCTTCCATTATACAGCATGAAGCAATGAACTAGATCCCGGCTTACTGACATCTGTGTTTTGTACAGTTATTACAGGGTGAAATGAATGGATCTAAGATGAATGTATGAGATGAGGAACCAGGCAAGTTGCCAAGTCTGCTAATTTAACCAAGTAGGGTCACTGGATTGGGATTCAAGTGACCTGGGTTCTGTTCCCAGCTCAGCCACTAGCCTGTGGAATGACCTTGGGCAAATGACTGTGCCTCAGTTTCCCCTATCTGTAAAATGGGGATATGGTACTGACCTCCTTTGTAAATCACTATAATATCTACTGATGAAAAGTACTGTATAAAAGCTAGATATTATTTTTACTGCAGCAATGCTGTATTTTTAACATGTTCCATGTTTGTTTTGGGTGGGGACTTATTTTTCTCTTCCTAAACTTCACTGTCTCTTCTATCATTTCACTAACAGCTGTTTTCCAGACACTAGTCTTTCTATATATTTTTTTCTTTTTAGATGTTTCATCTCATTCATTTTGTCCTTTTTCTTTAAGGGGTTCTGCCTTTCCTCATTTGCCTTCTCTATTTTACCTTCCATTTATTCTCCCTCCCTTCCCAGCCTCTCTCCACTACTATCAAAATTCCCTACCTCTCTATAACAACTGGCTGACTGGAACCCTGTGCCAGGATGCTCCAGTCACCGCTAGAATGGTGCATCCTCCTGGTCACTCTGGGGAATAGGCAGGGCCGGCTCTAGGTTTTTTGCTGCCCCAAGCAAAAACATTTTTGGCTGCCCCCCACCCCAGCCCTGGGCTCCCCCCTGCTGCCCCAGCCCTGGGTTCTCCCCCCACCCACACCCCCTGCTGCCCCAGCCCTGGGTCATGGTAACTCGCTCCCAGGGCGGGTCATTCAGCAGGAATTTTGGATGTGCACAGAACACAGACAGGACTGGTTCCCATATAGTTACAGAACTGCAGTAAAGTGGAACAATTTTCAGCTTGTGTGATTGGAGGATATCTGGATGCATATTATAAAACAGTCCTACATAAATGAGGAACAGTTGAGGTGCCTTTATTATTCTTTTGTTCCACTCTTTGTTTCTATGGGGAATTTGCCAATGCAATATCACTGTCTTCCTTTTAAACAAATAAAACTAAAAAAAAAAAAGGGCAATGGCTGTTGAAAATAGCAATTCCAGTCCTAATAACCACTGGGAAGCGTTTCTTGCTCAATTTTATCCTACTTTATCTACAGCAAGTTACAGTGGATCAGTATATTTGATTTGGGAGAAATGAAGTAACAGCTGCCCAAATTGAGCGTGAGCACTCCTGAATTTTGAGGGTGTTCAAATCTGGAGGGCAGGTGCTAGATTCCCTTTCTGAATATTAGCTAAATCTAGAAAGGAAAAGCCAATTTCTGCTTCCATGGTTCAGAAGTGGAAATCCTCCTACGTGCCTGGTACTGTATCTAAAGCTGCCCAAGTCCTCTAGTAGAGCTTCCCCTCTTTCAGTTTTCATTTTAAATTCTAGTGGGATCCACGTACCTCCCTTGCTAGGCTTCAGATACAGAGGTACATTGTCCATTTAGTCCACCCAGTTCCTTCTTTGGGGGCTGCAAGGTGAGGTTACACCAGTATCCCTAATCCAGTCTGGGGAAGTCTTCTGAAGGGGATCTCTGCACCAAAGCCGCCTACCCCTTGGGCTGGGCACACTTGTTCCCCATTCACAGGGCCACCCCTTTCAACTCACAGCAAGCTACAGCATGGCTCAGCTACGTCACTCCTTCCCCCTCCCTTTCCTGTTGATAGCGGCCAAGGGATTGCTGGGAAATGTAGTTCTTTCCCTGCTCCAGGGCTGGCTCTCTAGGCAGGGAGCTAGCCAAGGAACTACAGCTCCCAGGGTCCCGTGGGTTCTCAGCTCCCATGCTGGATCCCCAGCTGCTCCGTGGCTCCGCTTCTGCAGGGTTGTGAGAGGGGAGGAAGTGAGTTTAAAAAAAAAAAAGGATGGCCCGAATGCCGCCCCCTGCAAATGTGCTGCCCCAAGCAGCTACTTGTTTTGCTGGTGCCTAGAGCCGGCCCTGGGAATAGGAATAGCTCACGAGGTTGACACCCCCTCCCATGGTTGCATGCTGTCCTTTGCTTCTCTCAATCTGCAGCCCCCCTCTCATTCCACAGGCTCCTGCTGCCTCTGCCCTCCAGCCAGGTCACTATACACATTTTCCCCTTTCACAGCACCAAAGTCTTTCTCCCTAGCCATCCCAGTGGCTGGCAGGGGTGTACATATGGTAATGTATAATTTCAAGTGTACACACACACACGAGTAATGGGGATCATAGACGTTAGTGATGGAAAAGGCCTACTGACTACTGAGTCCATCCCACTCAAAGGATGAACCAGACACAGGTCAACACCCATTAACCAAACTCCAGTTCACTGAAACTCCAGAATGGCCAAAATTTGGTTATGGCACCTAGCAGCTGAACGGTAGCAGTTCAGGGCCAGGGCAAAGACAGCAAGCAGGGAAACTGCAGCACAAGACAGGATGCTGGGAAAGGAGGGTGCCAGCCAGGCAGGGAGCATAATGGAGGCTGGACAGGGGATGGAAGACAACAGGAGGAAGAGTTATGCTGTCTGTGAGCCAACTAAAGCTGCCAGCAGCTATGCCTCCACTTGGCTTCACCAAGTCTAGAGTGCAGAACAGAACTCCATTTCTTCAAAGCTTAGAAGTTTTTCAGTCTGACATAACTTAAGAGTTCTTCAGAGCAGAAGCTCCCAGGTGCCTAAGCTCCAGTTATCCAAAAATTTCAGATGTTCCCCAAGATCTCCAGATCAGGTTTTACCTTGATTAAAATGATACAGCACTTGGTCTTAAAAATAAACAAAACCAAAAACACTGGCTTCCCAACCCATAATTTAAGGGCATGTTTATATACACAGCAATGACAATCGCTACACATTTTTATTTGCTGAGATAGCAATCTAGTGGTAACATACAGGTTTATATTAAACATTTACAAATAGACACATGAAAGCAGTTTACATAGTACATACAAACAATGTAAAGCCCTGGCTCCCACACATATACATAGTGTTCACTGATTTATGCATTAGACTCAAATCTCAGGTAAACTGTTAGCTTGTACACTATAAGCTCAATTTTTCATGCAGTGTATTAACCATGAAGCTAGAATGACAGCAGATGCAATATCACAGACCATTCCATTCAGCAGACTTGGTATCATTTTTAGCACAGTATCCTGTTGTACAGCTGTTTTGTTTTGAAATGTACAGTGCATAAGAGAGAAAGCATGCCTGGGAATTTCTATGATACCAGGCAGAGTCTCTATAGACTTACTAGGTTTGGCAAGGAAGCCAGAATGTATTTGGAATAAAGGATTCAGAGTTTCAGAAATTGGGAAGTTCACATTTTCCTCTTGCAAGAGAGTGCCTGAAACTTGACACCTGGTTACCCCTCATGTAAGTTACATGGAAGGAGGGCCTTGTGGTTAAGGCACTGGAATGGGATTCAGTTCCCAACTCTGTCACACATCCTTGTTTGGCCAATCAGAATTCTTGTGCCTCCATTTCCGCATCTATAAAATGGAGGTGATAATACTTCCTTTCTCCTTGCCTTTGTCTGTCTTGTTTATTTACACTATACGCTCTCTGGGGCAAGGACTGTCTCTTACTGTGTGTTTGTACATCACCTAGCACAACAGAGCCCTGATCTCAGGCCCCCTCACTGAGCGCTACTGTAGTACACTATTATTTGCTAAGAGTTTTGCCAATAAAATCCTTAGTGATTCAGACTAGAACGCTTCCATGTATCACCGTCTAAGAACTGAAAGGAAGCACTCTCTCCATAGCCAGCAGTCACAGAACCATCACACACTTGGCATTTGCCTTTTTTATATTGCATGTGTCTACCTTCTCCTTACACTTGGATCTCTCATTAAGTTGCTAGATGTGCTATTTGTGTGCTCTGATGCCCTTCAGGCTGATGAAATCAAGCCAGATCTAGAGAGGCTTAATGTTCTAGCATAGACCAAATAAGGCAATACATGCTTGGCCATAGCCAACACCAACTCTAGAGGAATCAATAGATTACAACGAGAATAATATTTTGCTCTTCCATAGCATCCTTCATCTGTGCACATTAAAATGTTTTCAAAAGTATAAAACTTCACAAACCCTTGCAAGGGCGTATACTGAGGCAGAAAGGCAAGTAATTTACCCACCACCTTTACAAGGTTTGGAGACAAAATCTGGTGGGGCATAGTTCCAAGAATTAGAACAAGTTCCTGAAAGCCCAGGAATAGGGCAGGTTGGGACTCTGAGCTGGAGGAGTTTTCTACACAACTTGTCTCCTATCCTGATCACTAGGTTGGAGATGAACAGTGGATATCATGGGAGCAGATATCTGTGTAGACCTGCCCCTTGAGTCAACAAAAGCTTCAAGTTCCATTAGCTCCCACGTCCTCACCAGTCTGTAGGTGCTGAGAGTGGAGCAGAGCACGGATGTCAGAGAAGCAGACAGCTGACCTGAAATTCTATTTTAAAGTTGCATACTTCCCAATTGTACTGTGCTCTGCTCAATGTTTAAGCTAAGAGCAGGGGCCACTCTATATAATACTGCTCCCTGATCTGAGCAGCAGCTTTTGTGATTCAGTCACAAGTACGGTTACAGCAACAATTTACTTATAAAAGTGTCTGTGGGGGGAAAAATGGCTAAGATTTCCTGATTAGTCAGACACCTGAATCCGTGCTTGAGCACCTAAACAAGGGACCTTCTTCCTGGTTGGGTCTTACCCCCGGCTCAAACCCTCTCTTGTGGATTGCTTTGCCTCCAGAAGCTGTAAACTGGCTCTCTCAGGACTGGACGGAACAAGACAGGGCCTCCTTCATCCCCTCCCCAACTTGATTATCGGTGTGCCCTCTTAAGGAGATCCTCCATTTGCTCCAGCTGCTGATGGGTAGGGGCTTTCCTTTCCTTCCTTAGTCTCCTGTGGGGGCTGTGAACCGCATCACACTACCTAGTGTGTAAAAGAGCATGAATTTAGTTAAAAAGTTGTTCATGCTTGAAGAGGAGAAATTGCATAATGTCGGCAAGCAAAAGGGGAATAAATAACTGCAAGTGAATTGCTGGGCAGTGTATCAAAAACAGAACAAGGATTGTATAAAAATAAGACAAAATCCTTGCTGGATTTATTCTTGTTTTGGAAAAGTAAAGCAGAGTTCACATTTCACTAAACTTTTAATTTTACCTTCAACTGCACAATTCAAGGTGTAAAAAGGAAGTCAAATTCTAGAACGCCAACTGAAATGATTCACGTTTTCAAATAAAAGGAAATTTTGCACAGTTGCCAGAATTCATTTCATCTCCAAAAATGGATGAAACAAGAGTGCCATCACTAAAACTCTTTTCATATTACAACTTGCAGCAAGGAAAATCAGCTGATGGACAGATAGAACATTTTAGATAAATCAAGTACTGTAGCTTGCTTCTCGGCTCTGTATATTGATATGGAAAAATCATTTTGATATAGAAAAATCTATTTTAGTATTTAAATTAGGTTATTAGACACACGGTCTCTCCATGTATTTTCTATAAAAGAATGTTCTTTGATGTTAAAATATTAGTCCAATCAGAAATATTCTATTTATAAATTATATATGACCATAAGAATGTTGACAGTTTATTTTTTGCTTATGAAAAATGTCAGTTTGATAGCACTAAAATGAACATCTCTATTTATCAACAGCACATTGTTAGAGTCAGCTTCCCCACACTGTTCCACCATTATATAGTGCTAACACTACATGAGGCTTTTAATGAATATGGAGGAGACAGGGTCCCCACCCTAAAGACCTTACAAACTAAATGAACAGACAAATAGAGAATGAAATATAATGAAAAAGTATGATTCATCAGTGAAGTGTGAGGGAATCCCACTTCATCATCCCAATCCCATCAGAGGGAAGTGATTATTCCCCTCTATTCGGCATTGGTGAGGCCACATCTGGAGTATTGCGTCTAGTTTTGGGCCCCCCACTACAGAAAGGATGTGGATAAATTGGAGAGTCCAGCAGAGGGCAAATGAAAATGATTAGGGGGCTGGGACACATGACTTATGAGGAGAGGCTGAGGGAACTGGGTTTATTTAGTCTGCAGAAGAGAAGAGTGAGGGGGGATTTGATAGCAGCCTTCAACTACCTGAAGGGGGCTTCCAAAGAGGATGGAGCTAGGCTGTTCTCAGTGGTGGCAGATGACAGAACAAGGAGCAATGGTCTCAAGTTGCAGTGAGGGAGGTCTAGGTTGGATATTAGGAAAAACTATTTCAGTAGGAGGGTGGTGCACTGGAATGGGTTACCTAGGGAGGTGGTGGAATCTCCATCCTTAGAGGTTTTTAAGGCCCGGCTTGACAAAACCCAGCTGGGATGATTTAATTGGGGTTGGTCCTGCTTTGAGCAGGGGGTTGGACTAGATGACCTCCTGAGGTCTCTTCCAACCATAATCTTCTATGATTAGTACATAGCATACAAGTTTCACTATTTTTCTTGAAATTTTTTAAAAATTTACATTTATTTATTCTCTTTGTCAAAAGATTAGGATTTCTAATAATTATGATAAAAGTGGGACTTACGAGGAGGGACTCCAACGAGAGCTTGGAGGCATGATAGAGAATGTCAGGAAAGAGATTCCAGACATAATGGGATAGGTGGAAGATTCAATGAAGATAAAAGTGGGAGGATACGAATTACCAATCTTCTGGGACAACTTGTCAACATTGTATGCCAGAGTTCCTCACAACCCTGGAAGGACCAATTTGAGAAGAAAGGATAGTTCTCTGGCCACTTGGCCTAGTTTGTCTGCCAAACTGGATGGAGGACACTGTGACACTGTATGGAATCTGGGGGACACTTGAGGATATTATGCATATCAATATTGTAAAATTGCAATGAGTTGTGCCAGATAGGCCATGTAAGATATCAGCAAAAATGTTATAATTTGCCAGATATGATTATATTGTTTATATGTTTGTATAACGGGTTATAGATATGTACGTATGTCTGTATTTCAAAACTTGTGCTATGCTTCTAGGTGACACCCCACCCAGACAGTTTGGCATCAGCACTGCCTAGCCTGCTTGATGACCATCAGCTATACAACTGACCCATTGACAGAAGGCAAGGGATACACCTTATGACTCAGCAAGGCATGCAGGGGCTGCCTGTGGACAGAACTCTATGGCTTCCAAGCCATGTGCTGGACAGCGTGTGTTTGAGACAAAGGAAGCACAAGACACATGGCGAAAGACTGTAAGAGGCAGCTGCATCTTCTCCATTTTGTCTTCAATCCTGCTTATCTTCCATCCTGCTTCTTTCCTCGAGTAACTTTTCTACAGACTGAAGCTCTGAACAAAGGACTGAATGACCCATCCAAGCTGTGGATGTTCCAGAGGGACTTTCAAATCAGCAAACTCACCAGTACTGCTAGGAACCTGATATATGGACTTTGAAGTCTTTGTATGTATGTGACTGCTTTACCATTTAACTTCTCTCTTCTTGTTCTTGCTTTTTTCTCTATAATCGACCTATAGTTTTAGATACTAAAGGATTGGCTGGCAGCGTGGTATTTTGGGTAAGATCGAAACCTATACAGACCTGGTACTGTAACATGGCTGACCCTTCGGGGTCAGAAGAACATTTTGTACAGGTGAGCAGAGTTTTTTAAATAACTTCTGACTGTACCGGACCTAGGTGCTGATTGGGAGCCAGAGAACTGGAATGCAATGTGATTTCTTTTTTTGCTTCTTGATAACCTGTGTGGGAGATCAGCAGCACAGTTGGTGACTGGTTGGGGAGTTTTCAGTGTTACCCACCAATATCTGCTCTCCCTTTTGCAACCTGCCCTGACCTTGGCATTTCCAGTGAGGGCTACCCCAGGCACACCGGATCACAGACAATATGGACTCTAACCAATGATCTATATGTAAAAGGCTTCATCTGTCATTACCAATCTCCTATCTAATCAATTTTTAACAGAAATATTTTGTCATATAAGTAGCTCATTGGGATAGCCATTCTGATTTGGTGAGGCGCCCATGGGGACAGTTGAGATACCATCTTTCCACTTCAATTGAAGAAAATAATTTTCTTCTATTCTAAAATGTTCATACAATGTGAAAGTTTTCTCTTCTTGAAATGATAACGTTGTTTCCTCTCATCTTGAAGTTTTCAGAATAACATTTAGAGAATCCTACAACTGTAAAATAACTTTTTTAAACTGGTTGTGGATCAAGATTTAACCTTTTTCCAGTGTGTCTAGTATGATAAACCCATGCCTTGTTATTTGCATCATTATGCTGTGATGCTGAATAGCCTTGTTGGGAGCACTGCCTGGGCTATAACAGGGACTGGGATTTGGAAATGTTTACATCTTCCTTGGGGCATGATTTGACCTATAGAGTAGATGCAGCCATATATTACACCTTAAGAAAATATCCAGCTAAATCGTATTTGAAAATCTAAATATTCCAATCAATTGTACTCATATGGAGGAGCAAATTGGCACAAGTCAACTTCTGGTTCACTCACAGCCAATCAAGTGAGTAGAGGCCACTTTCATTTTTCTATCCACTAGTTTAATGCGTCTCCTGTGGCTCTTTGCAGCACATATTAAAATCACTGTGAGATTTAATTATTAACCAATCAGGGTGCTTTTACTATGTTATTAATCAATTGTAGTTGATAAAATAATACTTGGTCAGTCATTTTGCTGTGAAACTAATTATATATCTATATAAATAGTAAATGAAACAATGAATTCACACTACTGTGGCTCTTTTGGGTAACGTTGATCACTAATTTGGCTCCTGAATCACTGGGGTTTGAGTATCACTGCTCTAGACATTAAGGGCATGTCTACACTTGCCATTTAAAGCAGAAAAAGTC
Organism: Platysternon megacephalum; assembly: GCA_003942145.1. Lineage (NCBI taxonomy): Eukaryota > Metazoa > Chordata > Testudines > Platysternidae > Platysternon > Platysternon megacephalum. The sequence continues at coordinate 22,573 of QXTE01000103.1, forward strand.
CCTTTTTTGTGCAAAAACCATGGGAGCATCAACACTTGCCAATGACTTTTTGCAGTGAAACTCAGAAGTTTCACTGCAAAAAAAAAATCACCTCCACGAGAGGCGTACAGCTCTTACCGGTGATGCTTTTGCAGTGATGTGCAAGTGAAGACACGTCTTCCTGTTTACACAGCTTTTAGCCTCCGGAGGATATCCCACAGTGCCTAGGTGAACACTCTAGCCAGCAGCTCTGCTGCTCTGTGTCCGGGTAAATGGACATACACCCCTCCCTCTGTAAAGCCCCGGGAACTTTGAAACTCCCCTTCCTGTTTTCTTGGCAAGTGCTCACTTATCTGGCCAGGTGACAATGTCTGCTCCAAGGAGCAAGCGATCCCCTGCTTGAAGCAATGCTGAGCTACTGGAGCATATCAGTATTTGGAGAGAGGAGGCTATGCAGGGACCCAGGATGCCCTGCTATCACCCCGCCCCCTTCCCACAAGACCCATCGTCAAACTGGAGAGAGCTGCACTGTGGGATAGCTGCCCTAGAGCGCTGCTCTCATGGCGATGGAAGTGCTGTTAATGTAAACGCTCTCTGACGCCTGAGGAATTAAGTGAATACACAAACCAGCGCTTTACTTTCACCGGTTCCCTATCACTGTTGAAACTTACAGCGCAAAAACTCTGCAAGTGTAGACATACCCTAAATAAGAGAAGCTTTACTGATCGCTGCCACAGAATTTAACAAAATGTAATTAAGCTTGATGAACAAACTCTCCATTAAGGGCACCCAATTCAAAAACTTGTTAAAGAGATTACTAATCTCTACCCTTCTTTATATTTGAAGATGAGTTTGCCATGCCATTCCAAAAGCTTCAGCATGTAGCTATTATATGCTTACCTGTAACAAACAAACAAAACCCAGTGGTTTTATACAGAAATTTATTGTACAAAGAGGAATATGATTTTCATGCTCATATACAATGGGATATTTGGGTCTTACTACACAGAATATTTACATTCAAGTTTACACATTTATTCAAGTTCCATATTAGATGTTGTCAACACATATTTCCATGAACGTGTCTTCAAATCTAAAGAGTCAGTCTTTATATTATTCTACCAAAGACTTCAAAAGATTTGCTGGAAATGGATTGTTTCCTTTTCCTGCAGTACCCATCATCTCCCAATTATAGTATCTGAAAGGAAACCTGACTTGCTGAAGTTAATGTCATAAAAATATTTTAACTGTTCTTTTACCCAAGTTAGCCAGGCATTTCCAAATAGCAAAATACAGAGGGCCTGATTCTGCCTCCATATATGCAGGTGACTGTCTCTCTGATTTTGTCTATATCAATATTGCAAGATCATGCCCTAAAAACTGGACTTCAGTAGTTTAAGACATTATTTTGCAGACTCTTTCCAAAAAAAAAAAGCATTGTACAAATGTTAATATTGAAATGAACTTATAATACCTGAACCAGATATAATAATTTATTTTGTTTTACCATAGTTATGCTTACAATGCAGCAACAATATCGAACATTTAAAATAAAAAAATATGTTGTACAATAAAAATATTCACTAGTTCACAAATAGTTGAAAAACATTTTAGCATGCTGCTAAATTCAGACAACCATTTCTGGTGCTTTTTTCCTCTCAAAGTTCCATGAGCTAAAGCTCGTTACAGACTTAATATCAGACGATTGCTTATTTGGTAATATTTTTTTAAACCAGTTCGTGATCTCTTGCTCATTCAAAGGCAGATGATTCCAGTTTCTTGATTATCTTCCAGTTTTTGTTTCTTAAATTAACTAAGAGTAAATTAACATGAACAAGCATTATCAGACTCAGATACTGTTTGAGTTATTTTTTCTGGCCCTGTCAAACTACATAAAGAAAAAACACAGGTAAGTTCCTGTTTTATTTCAGGAGCTCTATGGAATTCCTTTAGATCAATGCCTCATCTTCTGTCTAGATTTCACAGGGGCTAGTAATTAAAAAAATGGAATTACAGAGTACTTGCCAATAAAATGTTGCCCTGGCTATTATGTAAAGTTGATGGACAAAGGTTAGTGATTGTCTCAGATTTAGCTGACTGTAATATTTTGGAGAATTACTGATTTTTGAAGAGGTAAAGCTAAACATTCCCACATTTTGCAGAGATCTTTTTACTTCGGGCAGAGCCATTCCATTTCTTCTGGGTTCATGTCGTGACATCTCCAGCACTTGCGGGTTGAGAGACAGCAGCAGATGGTTGCACTGGTACCATTTCTAATTCAGATTCACGTACAACGATCACTGCATCCCCACTGACATTTATTAGACACTGTGCCTGCAAGGACAGATAATTTTTAAATAGTTAAATATATCCTTTATGGAGCATATTTTCAGCCTTTGGACTTACCACTAAAATCAATGAAATTCATTCACCTAAGTTCTTGCCATATCATTCTGATATGTTAACTCTAATTCTAAAATAAATAAAAAATCCCCCCAAACAAATCAAAAACCTCCTACTGGGTCAGATTATGCCCACTAGATCTCTCCCCAGTCCACATAACTTGAAAAAAAAGGGGAAAAAAAAAGAGACTGACTTACTCCTCCTTGTAGTTATGTAGACTGATTAATAACCTCATCCTACATGGGTATTTTCCTCTAAGATTGGTTACATATGACATCAGCTGGTTCTTTGTCAGAAAAATTGTCATTTCAATCACAATTTACCTGATTTTTGTTGGGGTTCTCCATGAAAACACACTGTTTCATTATGTATGAGACAACTGCATTCCCCCCTAAAGCTGCAACGTGAGCCCTCACCATTGCAAACACTTCAGCAATGAAAGCATGGAGAAAGCCACTGACACCGCCCTCCTAAAAAGAAAAAACAAACACAAGTGGATTTTATGTAACTATCACTAAATAGCACTGGATATCTTATGTTTCTCTCCTTTCAAATTATTCCCTTCCAATGAATGCTGATTGGTATATATTTTAGAGGAGCAACATCTTGTTCTGTACAAAGTGACCTGTAAAATATAAAGACTGAACTTGTTCTGAGAGTTATGCATCACCTGCTTATGGGTGAATGAGCATTTGCTGAAAAACAAATGAAAAAATCCTGCTACATGAGTAAACAAGAAAAGAATAAAGAGGTTATTTACCTGTAACTAGAATTCTTCAAAATCATCACCTGAATATACCCACACACTTAGGATACTCCTGCACAGTCCACATTTTTGTTGGGACCCCCTAGAAATCTGGCTGTTTGGAATTGTGGGCATACTCTTCAGGGGACTGGATTTTTCTGATCTGAAACAATACGTGGAGCTGCAGGCAAGGACAGCCTCTCAATTCCTTCCACTAACTCAAATTCCTGAAGAAACAGGAACTAAGAGGAGTCATGTGGATCTGTGTAATCATCTTAAAGAACTCCAGTTACAGCCCCGTTTTTGTCACAGTGGTCCAACGCCTGCTGATGACAGCCTGCTTTTTCCACAGTCTCTCCTGCATGTGGTGGAAGGAAAACCAGACACAGAAGCTGTGCTCTCTGTTCTACCCCCTGGCTGAACGAGGTCCCCCAATAGGATTTCTCACATGTAGAGCGTATTTTGAAAAACCTAAGGTGGTTTTTTTGCTTGTTTATCTGCTGTGCCATGCCAACTAAATTGGGTGGAGGAGTAGAGAGGACACTGAAGTGTACTGCTCCACATATGGTTCCTGAGGGGAGAAGAGAGTCTCCACTAACAGCCACCCTGAAGGAAGACAGAAAGGACTGAGGAAAGAAACTGAAGTCAGTAGTGTTTGAGCCAAAATAGCTGCAAAAGCTAGGAGTGGAAGATGAAAGGCAGGAAGACTTGTTTCTGCACCGCTGGCAAGCAGCAAAAGGGGCACAGCTAATCTTAGAAACCTGAATGACAAGTTTTGACCGCCCCAGTTACTATAGAAGAAGGTATCACCCACTGGCAAAGAGGTTAGGAGCCAGAAAACAGGAAATATATGATGATGATTAATTGATAAAAGGCCAAAATTATTTTTATTGTTCCACAATATTTCCATGCATACAACCCTAAAGAAAGTCAACTGCAGTGAGAAACCCAAAATATGGACACCAGTTTATCATCTGCATCAGACATACCCTGTCAAAATCTAAATCTACACAGATTACAGCATCAGTGCAAAAAGATCAATAGAATAATGATGCAAGTAAGTGGGTATAATAATCTAATGATACAAAGAGAAAGGAAAAGATTTTGTATATCTACATGTAGACTGCAGTATCTAAAAGACACAGGATAAACCAGATATGTGGCACCCTTCACTTTTTGAAACACAGAATTTTGCAAACACCTCTGAAAGTGTTAAAGGGCCTGTGGACCATATTCCATAAAGGAACTGCTAAACCATCATAATAAATAATAAACAGAAAATACTATACATATGCTCAGAATAATTTACAAGAGTGGATATAATTAGCAACCATTTTTATATATTATGATTATCTAACTCTATTACATTCCATCCGAGGACAACAGTGTTTTAGGCACTGTGCAAACAGAGTAAAAAAAAAAAAGGATCCTTGTCCTGAAGAATACTGGTGGGGAAACTGAGGCACAGAGAAACTAAGACTTTAGGGTGACAGATTAAGTTACATCATAAATCACTTTGAAAAATGACATGTAGTTTTCAATTAAATTTTAAAGTTATGTAAATTACAAGTCCATAAATTGCAAGATTCAAATGTGAAGTTTGGCTGTCCAAAGCTTCAACAGGATAGCCACTAACAATAAGCTGCTTCCACTGGTTATTACACAGTGGCAGGCTTTTCAAACATTTACGGCATTCCTGAAGCAGCTCAGATGTATGTGGCTGGGAAGGCTTGGAATGCTGCTTATTCAAATGGCCATATGTAATTTGTGAATCCTTGCATAAGACTAAGTAAGGAACCACAAAAGCCATACATGCTTTGAAAGCTTACCACTGATCTTTTCCTTTAACTAAGGATCAGTTTTTAGCATTTGAGCAAATCTCAGTTTTAGGGCCCAAAGGAGCTCCAATAGCCACTGAAATCATAGAATATCAGGGTTTGAAGGGACCTCAGGAGGTCATCTAGTCCAACCCCCTGCTCAAAGCAGGACCAATCCCCAGACAGTTTTTTGCCCCAGATCCCTAAATGGCCCCCTCAAGGGCTGAACTCAGAACCCTGGGTTTAGCAGGCCAATGCTCAAACCACTGAGCTATCCCTCCTCCCCGCAAGGGATATACATTTTTCCGTTTGCTGGTTTTAGCTTTGTCTGGATGCTGTGCTGTGTTTGGCCTATACCAAAATGGCCACCAATGATAATGGACCCACTGGTAAGCTCCCTGACCATTTAATGCTATTTTACTGGCTACATGGGTGAGTAACACTTCTTCCTACCAATTTGAAGAATAAACAAATGAAGCAGCCCTTTTTATAATGTGAGAGGAACAACAAGTAAGAGGATCACCTTTATGTGACTCCCAGTCGCTTAGCATACAGTGCCTAAGTTGTGAAAAGTCAGCTCTCTTCCTGTGCCATACAGTTAATTCAGACAGTAAACTCTTTTAGCTTTGTTATTATCAATTCACAAAAAAGTGCAAAGTCCTAATATGCAGCTCACCTCACGTAAAGAAGTGGTTTCTCGAATAAAAAACATGTTGATTATCCCAAGATACTTGGTTATTTTTGCCCCAGGGATAAAAGAAAGAGGTGTCATCTTAACAACCGAGACAGTAGAATTGGTGCATGATGGAACAGAACGGTGACGCAAGTGTCCTTCAGCCAGTGGACTTGCTTTGTCAAGAGAAGCAGCTAAAAATGGTGGAAAAGAAAGAAAAGAAAAGAAAAGAAAGTAACTATTGAGTATGATCAGTGACTTGTTCTTAAAACAAAACAACTCTTCTTTATGGTTTCCAAATAGCTTGGTGATTATATTCAGCTGCCTGTGATGTTCAGCCATGTCATGAAAGAAAGGAAATCATCATGCAATGCATGCAAAAAGACAAAAAGCTGCAATGGAATTTATTTAGAAGAGTGGCATTCCTGCAAAAGAAAACATTGAGGCTAGCAGCTGCACATACAACAATCAGTTATCAGTGAAGGTAAAGGAAAAAAGGTGCCAACATTTTGAAATAAATATCTGCTGGAGGAACAAATTACTACAGGAAGAGTGTGAAAGTTGTCATGTTTCCCCAGTGCAGCATTTTCCATTAAAAAATTATTCATTGTCAACTTTCAGATAACCTTAAGCTTGACTAAGTTAAGTAAAACAGACAGATCTTTGACCAAAGAACTACTGAAGAATAACTCACGAGTTGCTAATTTAGTGATAATTGGTTTGACTGTCACCTACGTGATTGCTACTTGTTTCTCACCAAAAATTTTCCAAGTTTATACATACACCTACACCCACAGAGTGTATGCATATATGTTATACAATTAACATGCCTATTTATAGCTATATACTTTATTGGTAACTGTTTTTTAGTAAGCGACAACTTGAATAGAAAGACTGCATTCTGCATTTAAACTACTAACTCATAATTCCTAAATTAATTTATTTTTAAACAGACACTAGAAAGCATCTGCAGTTTTTGCGCTCGGATATTTGTTGTGCTTTCAAATTTGTTGTGCCACTACTGGGTAGGAAACTCCACCCTCCACCACTGGGAAATCAGAGATATGTCTCAGATTATCATAAGGTGGTAGAAACATCCGCCTACTTGTCTTAATTGATCCACGCCTTATGGTCTGAGCTTTCAGTTTAATGAGCTCTATCCAGCTGTTGCATCTGTCTGCAAAGGAACTGTAATCAACTGACGTTGCTGAAAACACAGACAGAAAAACAAAAGAAAAAACAAAGAAAAAATATGGATGACGTCTCTTGCCCACCTCAGTGCTCCTTTTGATGAAGCAATTTTCTGTATCTGAGGAAGAATGAATATCTCTTTCACGTCTGTTTAAAGGAAAAGTTAAATGTCCAGCCCTATCCTATATTGTCCAAAGCAGTGTACTGATTACTGATGATGTCACAGCTGTGAACCAACTGACTGTGACTTCGTCACTGGAAACACGTGTAAATAAAATCATCACACCTTGTTCTAGCTTCTTCACCTTAAGTAACTAGTTTTAGTTTCTTAATGTTATTTTAGCTCTATTTAATCTTAATTTGTATTCCTATTCTTTTTTTCACAAGGAGCTGTTGATCATGAATTTAAAGTTCCTGGATGTAACTATCAATCACTTCCCCTGCCTTCAACCTGAAAACATACGGTTTGGGTTAGGGCAAAAGTCATGAGTTGGAACAACCTCTCAATTTTTAATGTGCAAGTATTTTCATTTTGAAGCATTATTTTCCCCAAAAAAATGCATTTTTACAATTAAAACTGAAGGGTTGTTTTTCTGCTATGACACTGTCTTGTTTTTAGGTTTGTACCCTTGAAACTGGTCTTGAGAACAGTTTGGCAAGCATCTACGGACCTTTTAATAACTGATCATTAGCACATTACTCTGTAAAAACAAAGGAATACAAATTAACATTAAACTAAGCCAAAATGAATGAAATAACAAAACTTTTCTCTGAGGAACTACTTCTCTAGCAGATATAGTTATATGCAGAACAACTCTCTTAATTAGTGCAAATAATCTTAACTATCTCTTGTGATTTTTTTAAAAACATATTCTGATATCAATAAGCCATAGCAGAGCATGCGTTCCTAGGCAACCGGTAAACACTTCCTGGGTGAATGAAGACAAATCCAAAGTGTGGCCCAGTGGCCCAGGAATGTCCACCCTGTTCTGGCTTATGGCTAAATTAAGTAAACTCACCTCTCTGTGCAGCTGGTATACCTGTGTGGGAACTTGCATTCTCCAGGACCTCTAGTAAGACAAAACGAATTCCACTCATGTAACATATGAACAACATTAACTGCACAGATATGTTGTACAAAGGATCTTTTTTTCTTCTATTAAAGGATTTTAGAGATTAAACTGGCAGAAAAAAACCCTTCTATAGTGGTTTTAGGGTCTCATTACAAACATGAATTCGGTAAAGACTACACTCTATGTGGATCTGATTAATGTACTTTTGTAGCATAGTACAACCAATCAACTTCACCATTAAATCTAAAACACACTATGATATGAAACTATACATACTCCTTGGCACTCAGAAGTACTTGGGTATCATTTAGAGCAACTTGCTAACAAAAAAAGACAAAAAACAAGAGAGAATCTGCAGATGGGTAAACAAAATTATAAAAGTATTACAGTGTGATTTATGAAGAAAGATGAAGTGAACCTAATCTGTATAATTTAGATAAAAGATTACAGTGGGCTGGGGAGGAATATAACAGTCTATATATGCAATGGAGCAGATTAATGGTTAACCTAGTTGACTGGGTGCACATAAATGCAGAGCATAGAGGATATGCATAAAGCGACTGTTACATAGAGGAGAGAGCAGTAAAAATGCAATACTCTAATCCAAATTAAGATATTTAAATTATATTTGACTATGCTCCAAACTTTGTTATAATTGTTGATGGGGAACTGGCTAAGGTTGTTCCAACACACAAGACATTATTTTAAAGGTTTTTACATAATAATAATGGAATTTTTCATCCTTAGCTGCCTGAAACTGAGCAAGCCTTCCAAAAATGTTTTATGTTGGTTTTTATTAGAGAGGGGGGAGGATGGCATACCGCACTTCCTATGGACTTAGTTGTGGCTTTGCTCCAAGCCCCAAGCTATGTGCAGGTCGTAACTGTGCTATCCCTGAAGGAGGAGACAGAAATTGATGCTCAGAAACATAATGTGTTTGTCAGTTTGACCATGTGTTTGATTGTTTGTTTGAAAAGTGTGAATTGGGAGTGCTTTGTTCCAGGTGGGCCCTGAGTGGGCCTGACTGTTATAAAAAGGCAGTCAGCAGCGAACTAGCTGAGCGGCGAACAGCGGACGCTAACAGAGGGAGTTTGTCTGGGATCTGTCCGAGAGAGCCCCCTGAGGCGTTCATCTCGCAGGCTTCTGTGAGTTGCTGTAACAGCTGAGGAAGCTCTTAGAAGGAAGAAATTATGGAAGGTGAGCGTTCAGCTGTTGTAACCTGCACAGGTTGTGCCAGGTTTGTCTTTCTTCCACAGGACAGAAGCGACTTTGTCTGTACAAAGTGCAAGCTGGTCTCCATATTGGAAGAGAAGGTTCGAGGTCTGGAGAAACAAGTATCGATCCTGCGTTGCATACGAGAAAATGAAGATTTCCTGGACAGACATCAGGATATGCTTCTACGGGCACAACGTTCTGAAGAATCGGAGCAGGCTGCGCAGAGGGGACTGAGGGACAGTGAAGAAATTTGGCAGCATGTAACCTCCAGAAGAAGAAAGAGGAGCGTCCATGTACCAGCCATGGAGATACAGGTGAGCAACCGTTTTCATTTTCTCTCCACAGGTACTAATGCGGAGAGTGGACTAGATGATACATCTGAGGGAAGGGAGCAGAAGGAGATTCCACCGATTGGAAGGCATGAGATGCACTGTCCTAGGGATGGGGGTTCCACGACCACCGCTTCCAAGAGAAGGAGGAGGGTGGTGGTGGTCGGGGACTCCCTCCTCAGGGGGACTGAGTCATCTATCTACCGCCCTGACCGAGAAAAACGAGAGGTCTGCTGCTTGCCAGGAGCTAGGATTCACGATGTGACGGAGAGACTGCCGAGACTCATCAAGCTCTCGGATCGCTACCCCTTCCTGCTTCTCCACGTGGACACCAATGATACTGCCAAGAATGACCTTGAGCAGATCACTGCAGACTACGTGGCTCTGGGAAGAAGGATAAAGGAGTTTGAGGCACAAGTGGTGTTCTCGTCCATCCTCCCTGTGCAGGGAAAAGGCCTGGGTAGAGACCATCAAATTGTGGAAGTCAACGAATGGCTACGCAGGTGGTGTCGGAGAGAAGGCTTTGGATTCTTCGACCATGGGATGGTGTTCCAAGAAGGAGGAGTGCTAGGCAGAGATGGGCTCCACCTAACGAAGAGAGGGAAGAGCATCTTCGCAAGCAGGCTGGCTAACCTAGTGAGGAGGGCTTTAAACTAGGTTCTCCGGGGGAAGGAGACCAAAGCCCTGAGGTAAGTGGGGAAATGGGATACCGGGAGAAAGCACGAGCAGGAGAGCACAAGAGGGGAGGACTCCTGTCTCAGACTGAGAAAGCGGGACAATCAGCGAGTTAACTTAAGTGCCTATACACGAATGCAAGAAGCCTGGGAAACAAGCAGGGAGAACTGGAAGTCCTGGCACAGTCAAGGAACTATGATGTGATTGGAATAACAGAGACTTGGTGGGATAACTCACATGAATGGAGTACTGTCATGGATGGATATAAACTGTTCAGGAAGGATAGGCAGGGCAGAAAAGGTGGGGGAGTTGCATTGTATGTAAGAGAGGAGTATGACTGCTCAGAGCTCCAGTATGAAACTGCAGAAAAACCTGAGAGTCTCTGGATTAAGGCCCCGTCCAGACTACCCGCCCGGATCGGCGGGTAGCCATCGAACTATCGGGGATCGAATTATCGCGTCTTGTCTGGACGCGATAAATCGATCCCCGAACGCGCTAATTCGAACTCCGGTACTCCAGCAGGGCGAGCAGAGTTACCGGAGTCGACGTGGGAGCCGCGAACTTCGATCCCGCGCCGCGCGGACGCGAGGTAAGTCGCGTTAGTTCGAAGTAAGGTACTTCGACTTCAGCTACGCTATTCGCGTAGCTGAAGCAGAAGTATCTTACTTCGAACCCCGCCCCTAGTGTGGACCAGCCCTTAGACTTCTTTTTCTACTACCCCTCCAAAAAGTCCTCCTAGGACCATCTCCAGAGGGCCAGGAGAACTGTATTCCACCCTCCATCCGATGAGAAATAACCCTGGGCCCACTTTTGGACACTGGGCTTTCAACTCAGGAATTAAGGGATGCCCCAGGATAGGGAAATGGCTGCTCTGTGCAGCTATTGTCAACAACAGAGCAGGAAATAGGCAAACAGGTACCTGAACAGAACAAATATTAGTTGAAAGCATCTGGCAATATTTGGTGTATCTAATGCGGCCAGTATTCATGCTACTGTGGCAGTAAATCAATTTACCCAGCTACAGTTATTCAATACGTTACCATGTCGGTAAAAATCCTGCGGAAAATACATTATGATGTGATAGGAATTTCATTTGCATTAAGATGCTACGTCTCTGAACAAGATGTAATAACATGAAGGAGAACTGGTTGACAGTTTATTTTCCATAAAGCCTTTGAAAAAGTCCCACACAAGAGTGTATTAAGGAAAATGATTGTGGATTAGAAACTTGCTAAAAACTGAGACTGTTCACAGGGGAGATGAATAAGAGGGGACATGACAGAGGTACATAAAACACTGAATTATACACAAGGTAGATCAGGCACTCCTGTTTACCCTTCCTCTTAGTACAAGAGCCAGGAGATATTCACTGAAACCAAAAGACACCACATTTAAAAAGTGATCTTTTTCACACAATGCATAAGCAACCCATGGAACTCACTGTCACAGGATATTGCGGCAAAAATTTAGTAGGATTCAAAGTTGGATTAGACAGTTCTGTGGCTAATGCACCCATCCACAGTTACATTTGGTAGGATACAATTTTTGTTTTTAAAGACAGGATATAAGCCCTCAGACTTCCAAGGCACAAGCCAGTCACTAAGCGGGAATCTTCTTTCCTAACCGCCATCAACTGACCTGTTATGCCATAATTCTCCACTTAGGGGATTCTTGTAACTTCCTTTTAAGGACTGTTTCTGGCCACTGAGAGAGACAGGATAGTGTGCTAGATGGACCACTCATCTGATCCGGTAAGGCAATTCCTACATTCTGACGGTACATTAAAAAGAATCCATTAGTCCTTCATTGAAGCAGTGAATGAGCAATTTGTTTATCAGACTTTGCACTACTGTGACTGATTAACAATTAACGTATACAAGAGAAACGAAACACCACACCAGAACAGGGTAGTTGTTTGTGGTACCAAGCTGGCATCTCAGGATCTTTAATTTTCTAGACATAGTGAGAAACGAGATATTAATCATTCTACATCATTCATGTAGTAAGCAATATTTTAGCACCAAATTCTCTTTTTAAAGACATACTTACATTTCAATGACATAACAGAGGTTTTATTGGGATTTCCCCCCGCCCCAGGAATAAATTTTCCAGTCATGATTCATCATTGAGATGACACAACTTACAGTTATACTGGCACATCCATCACATTGTATTCAATGCATCATGAGGTGACACTAACTGTACGAAATCCCAATGTCACATCACACCCGGGAAGAAATGGATCCTGATTCTGAATTCCTTTCTTGAGCAAAACTCCCAATGATGGACCCAGAGTTCTTAATAAAACCTCTATTGCAATTTCAACTTCAACACCTTGTTATTTTAAGATTTATTAAAGCTAAAAATATCTACATAATGGTGATGATTAAGCCTAGCTGGGGTCTATAGACAGAAGGAAATAACCACTGTTTGAACATGTGTCCACCTTTTAACTCCATCTCCTTTGTAAAAAGCAAAGTGTATCCAATCTCCAGTGGCATTAACATGTGATCAGTGTCGGTAGTTTTTTTAAGCTTTAAAAATATAAATCAATCGCAAACAAATCTGACTGCACTTCATGCTCCTGTATTACTCTCCTAAAACATACAGAATTGTTCTGCTCCTGATCACAAAACTAACAGCACTAAGTATACATCATCTGGTCACTGGCTTCTCACTACTTTCACTTAGCATTTTATATTGGCACCCAAGACTATAATAACNCTACAAGAAGGATGTGGAAAAATTGGAAAGAGTCCAGCGGAGGGCAACAAAAATGATTAGGGGGCTGGAGCACATGACTTATGAGGAGAGGCTGAGGGAACTGGGATTGTTTAGTCTGCAGAAGAGAAGAATGAGGGGGGATTTGATAGCTGCTTTCAACTACCTGAAAGGGGGTTCCAAAGAGGATGGATCTAGACTGTTCTCAGTGGTACTTGATGACAGAACAAGGAGTAATGGTCTCAAGTTGCAGTGGGCGAGGGCTAGGTTGGATATTAGGAAAAACTTTTTCACTAGGAGGGTGGTGAAGCACTGGAATGGGTTACCTAGGGAGGTGGTGGAATCTCCTTCCTTAGAGGTTTTTACGGTCAGGCTTGACAAAGCCCTGGCTGTGATGATTTAGTTGGGAATTGGTCCTGCTTTGAGCCGGGGGTTGGACTAGATGACCTCCTGAGGCCCCTTCCAACCCTGATATTCTATGATTCCAGTTTCCCCATGGCTCCTAGGAAGTACTCTGAACCAGATCTATACTTCCCACAGAATGATGACAGTAACACTCGCTGGTACTTTGGGGGCAGAGTGCACTCATCACCCATACAGGTGGGCAAGACAGGGTGAGGTAAGTAACAGCTCTGTGAAAACTGCTTCTTCCCATGCTGGTACCCATGATCTGGGTAAATAGCTATAGCTACTGAGATGCCAAAATTATGAGTTATTGTTATTTAAGAAATGCCCATCAAGGTCTTTAAAAAAAACCCACCACCAACAAAAAAAAAGTCCCTAGTTTGAGGTAGTTTTTTTGCGTGCAAAATTTCAAAGGCCCGCTCTAAACAACAGAGGTGTGAAAACTCCTCAAAAAAATTTTATAATGGAAAGTGTTGGACAACCTAAACATAGGGATAATCAGTTCCTCCTAAAATATTTTGTCAGTTACTAGTACATAAAATTCAGATGATTTATTTGAAGAGAGACAGTTTTAACTTCCATGAAATTCAAATAACTGAGCAATTTTCTTCACATTTTGGAAAAAAAAAAAAAAAAAAAAAGTCAGGCCAAGATGAATATTCCTTCCCCCCAAAATAAAACAAGAAGGCCATCTAAGGCCCCAATTTTGCAATTCACTGTATGTGGGCAGACTGCAGTGCCCATATAGAGTTCCACTGAAGTCAATGGGGGTTCACATGGGCACAGCAATACTCCCACACACAATGAACTGCGGAATCAGGGTGACGTAACCAGTGACCTCCAAGAAATTTAGTGCTATAATCAATTTTTATAATAAGCTGAGAGTGCTTTCTCTGCTCAGAAATGGGATCTGTTTCAGGAGGATCCTACCTTCTGTCAAATTATTCAAGCTCGATAAGAAATACTGGATAGGCTAATATTCTGGGCCCAAATCACCACTGTTATTCCCTCTGGGAAAGATCCAGTCATTGAAGGTTCCCCACTAGGCTTTAAAAGCCTTTACACAACTTATTACTGCTTTATTCCAATCCCATTTTATTCAATGAGTAACAACAATACTAAAAAAAAAAAGATACATTCAAGACATTTACACAGCTCTCAAAATTGTTTGGAGAAGGAATGCAACAAGCATGAAGACCATAGGACTTTCTCTTCCTCTCCATAGGTTCATATACTTGTTCAGTTTACTCCAGCCCCCCCTATCAAGATTATCTCTAGTACTTTCTAACAAATTCCCCAGGGATTTTATAAGGCATTCCTTATCACATGAATTATACAAGAACAATTGTTAAACATGCCTGAGAAATGAGCAGCCTCAGAATACATTGTGTCTGTATCCCCAAGATGTGCTTTTTCCACATGGTTCACCTTTGCTGAATTTTCCTATAGACTTTGTTGCTCTATGAAATATAGTCATGTCTGCTCTTTGTTTCTTTTTTTTTTTTTTTGGTTATGATAGATAGTTTCTTTCACCTCTGAGATTAGACCATGTTTTCAGTAATATACTGTATAACAAGCCGTTATACACAGAGCCCTTCGTTTTCAGTTTTTATTTTTCCCAGGAATTTATCGGTGTTTATTACAACAACAACAAAAACAGGTGAAAATTGGTGCAAAAAAACTATTATTACTTTTTATGGGTAAATGCCGGGGTTTATTTTGGTGGATGGATTTTGGTTTAATTTATTATTGGGAGGGGGGAAGTATTCAGTAGATTAAATGCTTTGATGAATGGAATTCAATGTGGTTTGCTGCAGAACTAAAACAGAACTCAAAACACAATGCCACCTCTGAGTTTAAGAAAACAATACATCTCTAATCCCCAAATAAAACTTTTCATTTGAATAAAGTTTACTGTTGCAGACTTAGAACTATCAGCCTATAAATATTTACATTTCATAATTGGGCCACATCATTTGCAGAGCATACACTCAACTTCATCATTTTCTCCGGTTTTTGTTTTAACCTTCAAGTATTTCCTTGTGTTCTGAATTGTATTCTGATACTGATTTTCATTTTCTTCCCATTTTAGAGCGTCAGATCTTTAAACTGTTACCAGCTAACAGCTTGAAATGTGTACATGGAGGGCGTGAAATTCATCAGTATGTTCAGATGCGTACACACTCCAGAGCTTGTTTATTGTGTGTATCTTCTAGACTAATAGATAGCCTTGCTTCAATAGACAGCTTTGCATATACACACAAACTAGTGTATTATCATAATACATATATCTCATGCAATGTATTTTCCTAATAAAACAAGGTTTTTTTTATATATTTGAATGATACAAAAGTAGAGTGAAAATCGGAAAAAACTGAATACTTACTTTAAAGCCCTGGATTTTTTTATTTTTTTTTAAATTGGTTTAAACTGAAAACGAAGGGACTTAGTTATACAGTACTTGTTTCTAGCCTAGGGAATTTCCTGCTCAGCCTTGAGGAATAAGAAGACACTAACGGTAGAACATAGAAACATATTTAACTCAGTCCAACCTGACTCTGGGGTCAAGCATTAAAGAGCTAGTATTTAATGGGAAATTGGCAGACATCCAATATCATCTCAATAGATATCATGTATCTGTCTCACTCTTTCTTCTACAGTCATCTGAGAGCACAAGAAATGTTCTGCTCAAATTATAGAAGACTTCATAAAACATTTTAGAAGAAAGACTTGCTTAGCTGAACTCATCTACAAATGGCTACTTGAGAGACTACACTGAATTTAGCCTCTCACTTTTTGCTGATTTTTACAAGAAATTGTGACTCTCAGATGAGATACTGGAAACAAGATACAGCCTTTCCCTCCTCCTTATATATATCTATATCAGTAAAAGTCCAAACTGTTAGTATTGCTCAACTCCCAAAGTTCAAATATCATGAACTAGGCACCAAAGAGTCATAATAGTTTAAAAATCTATGAGTTTTTTGGCAGAGTGAAGCAAGGCCCTCCACTCAACTTGATGGCATTTCTGTCTGTCGGTCTGTAAGGCTGAGTCCCATTGATATGAGAGGAAAATCAGGACTACAGCTTAATATGCGGGTCTCTCTTATTGGGCGTACAGCTCAGCCTACCATAAGCAACAGAGTATGCGAGACTCTACTTAAAAAATAATAAATTTGGGACTCTTTTTCTTTGCTTCCTAAGCTTTCAGGGTGCACTCAGGTCACACTTCCAAACTTTTCTCCACAATCATGAGGTGTAGGAACTTATTTCTTTAAAAACAAAAGCAGAGATTCTCACGTAATCACAGAATTCCAGGAACTGGGCTTTAAGTAAAACCATCAACTACCATGAGATTCATGATTAAATCGAGAGGGTTGGTAACACAGCTGCAGAGGCTAAGGCCCAGATCTTCCAAGGAAAACCATGTGGGCAGACTCTGTCAGCATGTGTGGAGAGCTCAAGTCCACCTACGTTGTCCTTGCATGATCAAGGTGTAGTTATCAAACAACAAAACTATTGTACTTTAATCTGACAGTCTCACCACAGTTTTACAAAAGTCATCCAGGTCTCTCCTATGAAACCTGCATTTCCAGTCTGTTAAAAACCAGTCATAGTTATAACAGACAGCACTTTTAAAATCTGAGCATAGCTAAACGGATTATCACTGGTCTCTGGCTACTCAGAATGGCTAAAGGAAATAGCTAGCACAGCATCACATGGAGCCACGATAGCCTTGTCTACAAAAAAAAATACTCACTGCTTGCTGCAGCTTAACTGGTACTGGAACAGAGTTTAGTTACAAGTCTAGACCTGGACACATCATGTTTCTTTCTGAAAAGGACTTGAACACAATCTGTCCTTGCCTACACTTGCAGTTAAACTGTGCTCCAACTTTGATTCAGCTGCACTCGTTACTGACACCCATTGTCAGCAATGGATAATTTTCATAATGTAGGACAGTCTTATCAGAACCAATCTGGAGCTAGTACAGAAAGTCAATCTTAAATAAATCAAATTATAAATAATACAATTTCTGGGACTACTAGGTATGTGGATTATTTTTTTATTTACATTGATCATAGCTTCTTTTCTCTCTTTCAAGTATAAGAACAATAATTGTAAAGTAACTTGAATTCATACTAATATTCTGTTATTTACTTATATAAATTGTGCTGGTTTTAGAACATCTGCTGTACCTTAACAGGACACTCAACTTGACATTTTAAAAAAATTCTCTAATTTTAAGAAATTCACATTTCTGAATTATCACCCTTTAAATACTAGAACATTTGTATTTTAAATCTATTTTTAAAGTTGCATAAATATGCTCCTATTTCTCTGCTGATGTTCTGAAGAGTCTTCACAGCAAGGGAGAGTGGGTGCGACCAAGAGCCTCTTCTTGCCCCTCCATTCACATACCTGTCTGTTGGCCAGCATCTTCAGCAACAGCATCAAAGTACGACCTCCCAATTTCTAAACTACTCCAGGACCTGTACTGGAGACCCAATAAGTCAAGGACCCCTTCTTCCTTTAGTCTCCAGAGATCTGAGTAGAGAAGAGGGCTTCACAACCCCTTCCCTGGCTATTATTGCTCCCTAACCTGGTGCAGGGAAGAAAGAGGTTCAACTGCCCTACTTCCATGCTCCCATTGCTACCAGCCACATTCAGGATTATAGAGGAGGAAGAACAAGGTGCCCAAACTCTGTTAGGGTTCCAGGGACTGAAAGGGGCTCCCACTGTCCACAGATAGCTATGAACCCCAGAACATGTGATGGGTCTCTCGGAAAAGGCCTCACTCACTCTTCTGGACCCAAACTCTGCTGCTGTTACAAGTAAACATCCTCTTGAAAGGCCTAGGAAAGAGCATGTGCTCCCTGCCACAGAGCTGCATGAGAGTACTGCCTCAAGCTAGTATGTGAGATAGGACAAACAACTGACCAACAAAACAATGAAATCAGATATACAAAAAAATGCCACCAAATGTACAATTTAAAAGTGAAAGAGAGAGAAACATTTTCTTTGCATTAACTTTTCAGTTATACAAATCTTAGGTTTTACTTTACCAACAGTAGATAAAAGTGTGCAGACAGAAATGTGATGTTCAAGTTGACTGTGTCCCTTTAATGTACTGTGGTTGTTGTAGTAGTAGTAACAACAACATCATACTGAAGCCATAAAGTGTATTATGAAAGCTTTAAAATGAGATAATATATAAAAGTCTGCAGACTATTATGTGAATATGAGTCTTTGCAGACTTCTGTTGCAGGGATGATAAAAACACTCTTTTTTCTATTAGTGGTTAATATACCAAAAGATTCTGTGCCAGTATATTAAAGCTAATGATAATCTTACAGAACAGTAAGTAAAATATGGGGGGTTATCATCAGAGTAGCTAATTTACTTTTGAAATAGTTATATAATTACATTGAAACCCTGGTGCCTATATGTAAACAGTCAAAAGAGATTAAATAACTGTCTAGTTAGAAGATTCCAGAACAGTGTACCGTACAATATGACAAAACGTGAAGAACACAAACAGGTGATTTACTTACATATGAATAGACTACCCTCTACTGGTCAGTGGCTAGTATGCAAAGAAAGTGTTCTAGTATTAATAGAGTGAAAAGATACTGAAGACTCACTAATACTACAGTGAGTTAACACTGAAATCCATATTGAAAGAAGGCTAGTTTGTGTAATAAAATAATGGAAACCAAGGAAGTGCCACATCGGGGATGCCATCACGCTTAATTTAATGGAGAATTAAGAGAGCCAGTTACCAAAAAATTGAATGTAATCTTTGGAGAATGGTCTCCTGCTGTCACACAAATGACGAAGGTTTCACCTCTCCCTTCATTGTGATTACAGTTGGGAAAAGAGGGTTGAAGGGAAAAAAACCAGAGGTGGAAATGGTTATGCTGGGGTTTTCAACTGTTCTTCCTGTATAACTGGCTAAACTGTTAAAGCATTGACTCTCAAAGGCATGAGAGATCTAGGGCACTCATCGATGGACACCAGAATACTTGGAAGGCTAAATAATACCCAATGCTTTAGTAAAACAACAGAAGATAACTTTGAAATATCCATGTGGAGCTTAAAATAAAGGGAAGCATCTCTGTTTTGCACAGAATTTGTATATGTATACCAGACCTTTCACAGAGTCACAGAAATGTAAGGGAGAAAGGGACCTCAAGAGGTCATTTAGTCCATGCCCCTACACTGAGGCAGGATTAAGTATATCAAGACCATCCCTGATAGGTGTGTGTCTAGCCTGTTCTTAAAATCATCTAATGACAGGAGTTCCTCAACTTCTTCAGATAACCTGTTCCAGTGCTTATCTATCATGGGGGCTGGCCCTTAAGGGACGGGGGTGGTCAGGCATCCATCTTAACTGTGGACTCCATTAAGGAGAATGAGCAAACCCAGATCCACCTTGGGAGAGATAATTGCTTAACTAGCTGGGTGGCAATTAAGTAGTTAAAGAACATCTCGGCCTTATAAAAAGAGTTATGATGGCTCAGAAAGGAAGTCAGAGCTCAGAGAAATGCTCCTAAGCAGAGGGCTTCCCAGGGTGATGGAGCTCATCAGGAAAGGAAACCAAGGAAGAGTGCTACTTGCAGGAACAGGATCTGAAAGGGAAGACCTGTGAATGCCGAGCCCTAGCGAAACCTGGTCCCAGCAGGAGGACCTCAACAAGTAACAGTAAGAACTCCAGACCACAACGGAATTATATGCTGTTCCAGAGAAGGGTTGCTGGGATTTAAACTCTCTGGGTACCCTGAACCCAGATGAAGACCCCTTCCTCAGCTGATAAGAGCCCTGGATCAAAAGGGCCCCACTTGCAAGAGCCTGGATGGAGGATGTAGATGGACTTAAATTGGGTTGATGGACTAAGGTTAACTCTACCCTTTCCCCCATCACCCTCTACCTCCCTACCCCTAGCTAGGATGCTGAGGCGGAGGCTTATTTGCAGAAACATGTTCCACCTTTGGATTAAATAAACTAGACCTCTGAAAGGGCACTGTTCAATATATATATATATAACTCTCACTGCATTTACAGAAAACACACTAAGGGGAACTGAGGCAGTGACAACTGCGGTTCTACACGAGCCACCAGGGGGGCGCTCCAAGGGTGAGTGCCCACCATTACATTTTCCTTATAGTTAGAAAAAATTTCTTAATATCTAACCTGAATCTCTCTTACTGTAAACCAGTGTTTCTCAAACTGGGGCCGCCGCTTGTGTAAGGAAAGCCCCTGGCGGGCCGGGCCGGTTTGTTTACCTGCCCCGTCCGCAGGTCTAGCCGATTGCGTCTCCCACTGACCGCGGTTCACTGCTCCGGGCCAATGGGAGCTGCTGGAAGCGGCGACCAGTACGTCCCTCGGCCCGCGCCACTTCCAGCAGCCCCCATTGGCCTGGAGTGGCGAACCGCAGCCAGTGGGAGCAGCGATCAGCCGGACCTGCAGATGGGGCAGGTAAACAAACTGGCCCGGCCCGCCAGGGGCTTTCCCTACACAAGCGGCGGCCCCAGTTTGAGAAACACTGCTGTAAACTTAGCCAATTACTTCTTTTCCTAACCTTGGTGGACATGGAGAACAAGTGATCAACATCCTCTTTATATCAATCTTTCACATACTCAAAGACTGATGTCTCCTTCCTACCTTTTCTTCTCTAGATTAAACATGCCCAGTTTTTCCAACCTTTCCTTTTACAGGCAGTAATAAAAAAGTTAAACTGATCATAGAAAATTAAAAAAAAACAACCCAGAAGAGGATACTGTTCTAAACTAACTGTATTGACCTCTTGAAAAATCTGAACAATGGTGAAACTTCTTCTTTTATAGCATATGTGACGTTATACAACGGGTAGAAGAGGGAGCTCCCTAACCATTCACAAAGAAATGTTCATAATAAACAATGATCTCCTTCATTTATTAAACTTATTTCATTCCAAAACAATTTGGGCCAGAGTCTCAGCTACTATACATACTGAAGTAAATGGAACTGATTTACAGGAGCTGACAATCTGGCCCTTTAACACACTTATACAGGAAACACTTCATCTATTGTTGAACTGCAGCTACCTTTGGAGTAGAATGCAATAGCTGTTTAACAATGGAAAGAACCACTAAACAAGCAATATAATAGCCATTTGTCAGGGAAACTTAAGTTTCCTTTCACTTGCTCCCTCTTAAGTAATGAACACCCTTCATTTAAAAAATTGTTCAAGGAAAATCGTAAGCCGTTTTTCTCAGCCCAACAGTCAAAGTTCACAAGATAAAACATTCTTTGCCACGAATAAACTGAGAGATGCATTTTAACAACATTCTTTGAATTTCTGAGTCTGGTATTGTGGGCAGTCATTTTACATGTGCTACTTGAAGAAACAAGGCAGCACGGGACAGGGCAACAGAAGTCCAATAAGCTAAATGCTGCACAGGGACAAAGGTTCCACTTATGATGATTTAAATACAGTAAATGGAGTAGAAGGTGGAAAATTCTGGTTAAGTAACAAGTGAGAGGACAAAGGAAGGTGAGAGAAGTGTGCTAACCAATCCTTCTTATCTAATGCTTGAGAAATCTGACTGAAGGGCAGAGCATTTCATTACATCTGAGGTAGCACAGAATGTCAAAGCATGGTACATAGCTGTTTTCAAGAGAACACACTCCACCAGCAATGAGGGAGCGAGTGAGTGGAACACCATATAGGATTATTTTTTTCTTTTCATTTAACCAACCTTTAGCTGGTGAGAATGGTTGAGAAACAAGAGGATCAGAGCAAAGTTCCAACGGAAATTGTAGCTGCTCTTCATTGTCTGTAGAGGCTTCAACAAAGAAGAAATACACACATACATTAAACAGATATTTAACCAGAAACCCCAAATCTTGCCAATATAAATAAGCACTACAGATTTAATTTAGTAAGGACTGACTAGAACACATTTATTCAACATAAATACATAGTGATGGACTTTGAGTGCAGATAAGCAATTAGACGTTTGCTAATAAATACAGCTGCAAAACTACTTGGACAGAATCTGAATTCCACTCAATAGGGCTTGACTTAAATAGGAATATTTTAGGAAAACCAACCCAACTGCTTTAGGTCTGCCTTAACTGAGTTAATGTATCCAAAAGTAGTTTTTTCTTATATTTTATCTAATTAAAAATTCCTATTGAGACCTGGTTCTTCTATCTATTTAGTGCTAGTGAAAGAAGTTGGATAGGCCTGGACACTTAAGTTCACTATCCACACAAGATAAATAACACAGAGGCAGAAGAAAGCCCCCTCAACCGGCCAGTTAATGACTTGAACGCTTTCAAACTTATCTTTGAAGGGCCATTTCTAAAGGTGAGAAAAGAATTCAAACCTCCAAGCTCAGTCCATTTTTACAGAGAGGGGAGAGAGGATATCAATTGTGACCTGAACTTAACACTTCAATGCCAGGAACCAGACTGAAATTATCAGTTTAATTCACATAGGCTATTTAACTGATCTACTTTCAGTTACTATTGAACTGATCTAGATTTACACCAGTGAACTTGAGGTCCATTGCTCTGTAGCCCATTATCAACCCCCATCATTAATAGTTTAAATAAAGTCTACCTAAATTTCTTTACAACATGCATTCTTCTTCAGTTTAGCATGCGTGCTCCTTTAGCAAGCTCATACATAAATTGCATAAATCTTCTCCACTCCCTTCAGAATGTTTTACACTTCACGGAGTTCCAAAAAGTCAGTTAGCCTAGTTTTCTAAGCATTGTGAATAATGAATTTCCTAAAATCTTGTGAAAAGATTTTGTAATTTATAAGAATAAGCACAAGCATTCCATGATAAACACGTCCTTTTTTCCAAAGCACAGTGGCAGCAGAAAAATGCATGAGTAGACCACTCATTCTTTAGAATCCATTAAAAAGTTTGTTTAAAAAACTGGAGCATGGAATAAGGCTAAGAATTTCTTTCATACAGTTGCAGGTCTGTTGACTAGATAGAGTTCTCCAGTGAAGAAGTGTGTGGTTGAATTGATAAACTAAAAGTGATATCATCCACTACACAGTAAACATCTTTCCTATACAAATGATTATCAAGAATTGATAATTTCACCTCCCTCAAAATGCTTACCCCTTTGCAATGTTTTTTCTGCAGGGACTTTACTGGTTTGTAAAGCTTGATTTTTGTCAAATGTTATTGCAACTGCTGTGACTGTGACCTGCAATCAAAAGATACAGTACATATTGTTAGTATAAAATCTCTCTTGTACAATCTTCCCAAAGCTTTGCCAAAATTAACATTCTGCTATGGGGAAAATGTACATCATGCACATTATTGGGAGTAGAAATAAGTTGTTTGTTTTTTAGCAGCACTTACATTTTTATTAACTATATTCAAGGTGCTGTCTTGTGAGCAGAGATACCTATGAAATGCCATAACCCATTAATGGCAATGTTCTATATAAATAACAATGTTTAAGACCCTTAATCATAGCAATTAGAAGCTAACAAAATGGCAGTCATTGCTAGAATGAAGAAACACAGCAGATATTATATGAAACAACCTTCCATGGCAGAGATGGTCTAAGAGCTGATATTGGCTAGGATCTGTTGTCAAAAGATCCACCTAACATGTTTGAGCCAAGTTTAAAAAAAAAAGTGTCTCAACAAAACCAAAATATAATTAGGACTTTGTATTTTCATCAATTCTTTGCCTTTCATCAGAGGATTGCAAAGCATCTTATAAATATGAGTTAAGTCTCACTGTACTTTGTGAGGTAGGTAAAGAATATAAAGGAATTTTTTCCCTGGCCACAGAAATGAAGCCACACTCTTGTTGAAAACAGAGGCGCTGCTTAATAGCTTACGCCAACAAAACACACCATGTATTAAAAGTGAAGAAATATACTGCATCCTCTTGAAACTGCAAGAAAAAATTAGGTAGCCAAAACGAAGTTACCAAATTTAAAATTTGTAAAGGATGATGAATTAAGCAGCCATATTTTTATTGTATGTGCCATAGAACAGCTTTAAAGGCAACTAGTCAGGACCTTCTATTTCATATTTCATTGGAAAGATGGCATTCCATCAGCACAATAACGTGCTGTGGTGCTGTTTCATATAATCAGAGGGAGAGTGTGAACAGTTGAATGAAAAACACATCTTGTGGCACATAGTTCTTCCTTAAAGCTCCTTCAGCATACTAGTGACTCAATCTAATCTAGTTTATTTTGCAAGATCTAATGTAATCAGAAAACAAAGTGGCATTAATAACAAATGAACAAAATTAGTTACCTGAATTACTTCATCCTCTGGAAGAGCCACTGTAAAATTTACGTGACAAAGGCAGCAGGGAATCATAGATCGTAGCTTAAAATATAGACTCTGTTGAATACAATACATTATTTGTGTTATTCTAAAAAAAAGGTTAATTCTATATCGGGTTTATTCTGGAAAGACAAAAGTCTAGATTTCTTTTTTGCAGTAAAAATAATTACCCTAATAAAACTATTATTTTCTCTTATTTGAGACTCAATTAGTGATTTCATTTGAGGTCTAAAGGTTTATGGTATGTTGTCTGCTCTGTGCAATAGCATAATATTGTTATTTTTATAACATGCTGAGTCAAAGATTTTATTCTGATTTGATGTGTCTCAGGAGCTATTAACATCATATCCAGCATTTTAAATATTTGTAGAGCTGCTCAGGAACTAATTATAGATGCAACCTAAAACAAGTCTATAATTTTGAAAGGTAAGCCTAAAGAAAATACAAAGTGTTGTTTGCAATGTAACCTAAATTCCACGTTACCTCTATTTAAATAAATACATACATCTGGAAACTAGAACTCTTACCTTAAGCAGATTCTCACAGAGATCATTAAAGTTCTTGTTAAGTGTTTGATTTGTCAGGTTAATGTTGCTTAATCTGGATACTCTTACTGAGGTGAACATCTGAAGCAGAAACATAAAAGTTTATATCTTTATCTTCCTCAATTTAAAATCTATATGTTGCAATAGTGGGAACAAAGCAATTGATTAAAGACATTAATTAGCACCAGTGGTCATGGTGAATAGAGAAAGAGGAAGAAACAAAAATGACAGTCTATGATCAGATACTGGAGGAACGTATTTGTCCTTTATGAAATTTTACAAACAAAAGGAAACTTTATAAAGAACTGTATATCAATATATAAAATGATTAGTGCAAAGTAGTGCTGTGGAAAAAAGGGAATGTTGCATTTTTTTATTTGCCTCACATATAAGAGTGTGTGTGTATATATAGATAATCTAGCATTAATATTTTGTGAGCGCATGTGAGAGACACACAAAGGGTGTGTCTCTCTTTTTTTTTTTTTAAGCATAAGCTTAGGTATTCAACCTCATCTGGGACTGACTCTGAAAGCCAGCCCAGTTTCTTACCATGTTACTCAACAGCAAACCAGGTTCTGGGGGCCAAATCATACCCATAGTTATACCCATGCAACCCCTTTACCTTGAACGGAATTGCACAGGTATAACTAAGTGGATCTTCTAAAAACTATTCTGTTGACTATTCACAATACAGCTCACACTTTCTTGGCTGAACTGATTCTGCAATGCAATGGGAGTATAAAGCAATAAAAACTTATTTTTGTCACAACTCAGTTATATCAGTTTAAACAAAAGGAATGAATACGTTGAGTTTAATTCATTTTTCAGAGTACAACTACTCTAAAATCTATTGCAATATCAACAGTATATTTGTATACAAGTTTGGTTTTAAAAGGTCTTTTTGTTTTTAAAAGCTACTTTACCTGTATATCAGAAGTCCAGTTATTTATGCCAGGCATAATTTCTGTGTTACAACTGTAAAAACCTGTTAAAGAAAATATTCACAGAGTTATATAATGTGCTGTGTATGAAGTAGTGCACAGTTTGGCAAAAGTTAAATTAACTTTCCACAGTACTTTTTTCAAATGTTGCTATGCATAAATTTAAAAACATACAGCAGTACTACAGGAATATACCAGCATTCTAAACATAAGGTATTTCATAATACAGAACAAAGATTAAATATATTTTCTGCAAAAACCTACACAGCAGCAAAAATGTGAAGCATTAGTGAATAAATATTCTTAAAACTATAAAGCTTCATTACTATAATGTGTATATTATTAATCTTTTTTTCATTTGCCAAAAAATGACTCACAAAGCAGGACAGTCAGACCCAGAAGAGTATGCAACCTAAAAATGGGGTATTGCACAGCAAGTCAGGATAAAGCAGGGGTCTCAAACACGCGGCCCGTGAGCTACTCCCGGCCCCCCCGCCCTCCCCTAACGTTTACCTAGAGCGGCTCCGGCTGACCAGCACCGGGGGCAGGGCAGGCTCCCTGCTTGCCTGCCTGCCCTGCTGCCGCGCCGCACCAGGAAGCAGCTGGAACCTGGGGAAGGAGGGGCGCAGGGGTGTGTGTGGCTGTTGCTTCAGGCACCGCCCCCAGCAGCTCCCATTGGCCACAGTTCCCCATTCCCGGCCAATGGGAACTGCTGGGGGCGGTGCCTGAAGCAACAGCCACACACACCCCTGCGCCCCTCCT
>QXTE01000103.1:49534-207235 GCA_003942145.1 Platysternon megacephalum
CCCCCTGCCCTGAACCCCCACCACACCCCACACCCCGACCCCCTGCTGCACCCTGACCCCCTGCCCTGAACCCCCACTGCACCCCTCCTGCACCCCAACCCCCTGCCCTGAGCCCCCTGCCGCACCCTGCACCCTGACCCCCTCCTGCACCCCTCACCCCAACTCCCTGCCCTGAGCCCCCACCGCACCCCACACCGCTCCTGTGCCCCCTGGGGGCAGAGTTGGGGTGGGGATTTCGGGGAAGGGGTTGGAATGGGGGCAGGGAAGGGGTGGGAAGAGGCGGGGCAGGGGCGGGGCCTCATGGAAGGGGTGGAGTGGGGGCGGGGCCGAGGGCGGCGGGGGGTGTGTGTCAGTAAATGCAGCCCTCGGCCCAATGTACTAGTCCTCATGTGGCCCTCGAGGTCATTTGAGTTTGAGACCCCTGGGATAAAGTGTTATAAAAGTTTTCTTTTCACCATTTGTTTTTTTACGGTGCAAATACTTGTAATAAAAAATAAAGTAAGCACTGTACACTTTGTATTCTGTGTTGTAACTGAAATCACCCTATATTTAAAAATATAGAAAAACATCCAAAAATATTTAATAAATTTCAATTGGTATTCTATTGTTTAAGAGTGTGATTAAAACTGCAATTAATCGCGATTAATTTTTTTTTAGTTAATCGCGTGAGTTAACTGCGATTAATCAACAGCCCTAATTATTTAGGAGATTAAAAATCTGTCTTGCGAAATTTAATAATTACTGGGATAATCTGTTTATCACCTTGCATAATATACACACAATCCTCAATTATAACAAATGACTAGTTCTGGAAATGCTTGATTTTTTTCCACACCAGGATTCTTTTTCATAAATGTTGCCATTGTTTGACTGTTATATAAATATGATCACAATATGGTATATTTAGTAACATTTCTTGTGGCTTTCAAATAAAACTCTATATTTCATGAAAGCTATACTTAAAGAAAATTTAGAACAAGTCCTGCAACTGCATGTCAAAGTTCATACCTGAGTGGATACTATGGATATCATGAATGTAAGCAAGCTGGAAGGCATGATAAAAGAAGACTATGTGTAACAACATGAAGATGATGTTTCACATCTATGAAGAATAACTGCCATTATTTTCTACAAGGATATTCTTGAAAGCTAAAAGGTGAGTATGTTGTAAGTAGCTGTTTGCTATTAAAATGAAGTTTATAATGGAGTTGGGGCCCTGAGTACTGAAGTTCCAGGAGGAACGATGTATTGTTGGTTGCTGGATCCTAGAGTAAGGAAATTGGTTTTAAAGAATTCTATTTTAAATATACATTTCTGTATCAACTATATCATTATTACACATGAAGAAAGAAAATTTGAACTAACGGAGACTGGTATAACAAAGAGGAAAAAATAAAACCAATCTGAATTTTGGAAAACAAATAAGTGCTGTTTCAAAGAATATAAGGAAAATACAAGTTCTTGGAAAAGAGACATTGAAATCAGAAAGAAAAAAAAAAAAAGGGCAAACAAAAAGATTGTTTATAAGTGAGAATCAAAAGGTAGGAATAATTTTTTCCAAAGAAGAAACTATCACAATGTTGTAGTAGGTAGCACATTATGCAATATATACATTATTAAAACAACAACAATGGTGCTAAATAATAGATGTATAGACCAACAACATCTCATATGAAGTTCTAGCATCAATTCTGCTGTTGTTGGCATCCTTTCGTATGCGAGAGACAGTGGGAATTGCAGACTATGATGTAGATCAGTGGTCGCCAACGTTTTTACACACGTCATTTTTTTAATTTAAGTGCAACCCAGGATCTATCCCGCCCCTTCCCCGAAGCCACGCCCACTCCATCCCCCCCGCCCTCCGTCGCTCGCTCTTTCCCACCCTCATTCACTTTCACTGGGCTGGGGCAGGGGGTTGGGGTTTGGGCTCTGGGCTGGGGCCGAGGGGTTCAGAGTGTGGAGGGGGCTCCGGGCTGAGCCTGGGGCAGGGGAGTTGGGGTGAAGGAGGGGGTGAGGAGTACAAGCTCTGGGAGGGAGTTTGGGTGCAGGAGGGGGCTCCAGGCTGGGGCAGAGTGTTGGGGTTCAGGAGGAAGTATGGGGTGCTGGCTCTGGGAGGGGGCTCAGGGCTGGGGCTTGGGGTGCAGGAGGGAGTTCGGGGTGCTGGCCCTGGGAGGGGCCTCAAGGCTGGGGTGCGGACTTCCACCGGGTAGCACTTACCTCGGGCGGTGGCGCAGCGGGGCTAAGGCAGGCTTCCTGCCTGCCCCGGCCCCACGCCGCTCCCGGAAGCGGCCAACATGCCCCTGCGGGAGACGCACGTGGCTCTGCGCACTGCTCCTGCCTGCAAGCACCGACCCCGCAGCTCCCATTGGCCACAGTTCCCCGTTCCTGGCCAATGGGAGCTGCTGGGGCAGTGCTTGCAGGCAGGAGCAGCGAGCAGAGATCCCTGTCCCCTCCCACCCCTCTGCCCTCAGGGGCGTGCTGGCCGCTTCCGGGAGCGGCACATGGCCAGGGCAGGCAGGGAGACTCTGCCTTAGCCCCGCCAGACTTTTAGCAGACGGAGATTGCAATCGACTGGCAGAGACTCCAGGATCGACCAGTCGATCGCGATCTACCAGTTGGTGACCACTGATGTAGATGGTTTGCAATGTCTCATGTGACTGAATAGTCCAATCCAAGATTTGCATGATCTTTAGCAGTTATTGCAAGTGTATGTATCTTGGTTGGGAGTTGCTTGCTTCCTAAGGGCTCTTTTCTCTTCAAGCTGTAGGAGCCAGCTACTGTCATGGACTTTGATACCCTGATGGAGACGATGGCACCACTTGTTACGATCACTTGTCAAGATTTCCCATTGCTCAGAATCAATTCCAAATTCCTTAATATCTCCCTTGCATGTGTCTTTATAGTGAAACTTGAGGCGCCCTGTTGTTCTTGTTCCCTCTGATAGCTTCCCGTATAGCATGTCACTGGGTATGCGTTCATCTGCGAACCTACTCAGATGGCCCAGCCAATGCAGTCGTCTTTGCATGAGCAGGGCTATGACACTTGGTAATTTTGCCCTTCGAAGAACCTCTGTGTTGGTGACTTTATCCTGCCATTTGGTGTTGAGTATGAGGCGTAAACAACGTAGGTGGAAACTATTTAACCTTTTCTCCTGATGAGCATAAGTTGTCCATGTTTCTTCACCATACATGAGAGTGCTGAGGATGCAAGCTTGGTACATTAGCATTTTGGTCTTGATGGTAAGCTTTGAGTTGCTCCATGCTCTTTTAGTCTGCTAAAGGTGGTGGCAGCCTTTCCAATGAGAACATTTAGTTCTTCATCCAGTGAGAGGTTGGTGGTCACTGTAGAACCTACACAGCTGAACTTTTGGACTACTTCTAGCTGGTCTGCATTTAAGGTAATTGAATGATCTTGTGGAACCCCCTGTCCTAATACAACTGTTTTCTTGTTGCTGATGGTGAGAGCAAGTGCCTGACAGGTACTTGAAAGGCAGTCCATGAGTTCTTGTAGTAAATCTTCATTGTGGGCTATGAGGGCATCAGCAGCAGCAAATAGAAGTTCCCTGATTAGCACCTTTTTGACTTTGGTCTTTCACTTAAGTCGGGACTGGTTGAAAGAGTTTCATTCCATCTTTCATGTCCTTAAACACATAGTTCAAGAGTACCGAGAAGAAGTTTTCAAAGAGTGTAGAGGCAAGAACACATCCTTGCTTCACTCTGCTTTTCATCTCAAAGCAGCCTGAAGTGGACCCATGAAACTTGACAGTTGCTCTCATGTTGTCGTGGAATGAACATATAAGAATTAACAAGTTTGGTGGGCACCCTATCTTTTCTAGTATAGCAAACAGACCTGCTCTGCTGACTGCATTGAATGCTTTGGTTAGGTCCACAAAGGCGTTGTACAATGGTCGGTTTTGCTCTCTGCACTTTTCTTGGAGTTGACAGAGAAAATATCATGTCTATAGTTGATCTTCCAGCCCTGAATCCACACTGTGATTCAGGGTAGAACTGATTTGCCACCTGTGTAGGCACACTAAGATGCCTTCTGCGAAAGCTTTTCCTGTTACACTTAGTAGCAAGATACCCCTGTAGTTGTTGCAGTCGCACTTTTCATATAAAGTGATGATGTTTGCGTCATGCATCTCTTGTGGTATCTCACCCTCTTTCCAGCACCTGATGAAGATATGGTAATAGGCTGTCTTTCCCGCACTTGAGGATTTCCGCTGGGGTGCCATCTTTTCCAGGAGCCTTGCCACTTGATAGTAAATCAATGGCCTTGCTTAGCTCTTCTACAGTGGGCTCCACATCTAGCTCTATCAGGTCAGAATTGAAAACCTGCTACCGCTATGACCATAAGCAGTACAACCTGTACTGGTCAATGCCAAGTGCTGGGCGGTGGTTAATTAACCCAGAAACCTCAGGAAGCGCCAACGGCTTTGGGCTGATGAGTGCCTGAGGAGGGTAGTGGAACCCTGGATGGAGGAAATGCCATCAAAAGGTGGATGAGCACACTCACTCAGTGTTTTTGCCAACGACATCCACACAGGACAGATTGGACCCTTCAGCTGTGACCGACAACCAATCTTAGAGTGGAGCCCTGAAAGGCAGGCAAATGGAAGATCTCTGCACTGGCAACTCCTGCAGCATAGCTGGTTCCAAATGTATTGACTCCCGTCCTTCCTTTGGTCCAAACCAGTGAAGTCAAGAGGGGGATGCTGACACATGGGCAAAGCAGCCCCTCCATATCAACTGCCCAGGCTATTGCAGCAACATCATATGGAGAGGACATTCCATCCTTGCTGGCAATATGGACTCAACACAGAAGGTGGCAGTTATGGGTTATAAGCTCTCACTTGATTGGCATAGAGGAGGGTGCCACAGGTCACCTTCAACGGTGGGAGGAATCAATTCTGCTACACTGTCAATAATTCATTTTGTGGCATCTATTGAATTCTGAAAATCTAATGCTCTTGTTCAGTGCTAAACTCTGATGTTTATAGATTCACAAGGACTTTAGCAAGTATTGAAGAAATTAGTACCCCCTCCCGCACACACCCAGTTTGCTATTATTTATTACACTGCTGCTTTCTAGACAAAATAAGCACAGTGGATTTGGATGAAAAACTTGATGTTGTGGATGAAATAATTAAGAAACCCATGTCTTCTTGAACTGTCTCTCCTCAACAGAAATAGACAGTCTGGAAAGCTCCAGAGGAAGACAGAGGTAGATTTTCATATGGAGAGCAGCATGGAAATGAATGCTGCCACATTGAAAGAAAAAATATAAAAGTTGTTGTTTGACAACACGTGAGATCTAACAAGTAATACTGTTTAGTTTAAACAACATTCCTGGAATAAAACATAGTATCTAATGGACAGCTAATATTAAATGACTAAAGTCACTGCAGCAATATATTGACTCAATACTTCTACTTTCAGTGAACCCTCTACCTACATTTCAGCCGTCCAGAATATAACAAATCTGCAGATACTGAATTACTAGTGCAAAAGACACAAGATTTTTGAAACTTTTCATTCTACAAGGAAATGACTACTATGTTGAATTTCCAGTAATGATACAAAAAGATGATCAGCACACAACAGTGTATTGGGAAGCAATCTTCCTTGCCTCAGGTTACAATCAGCATATTCTCAAGAGAGACAAAGCATTTGTCCTCTGTGAGATTTGACCCACAATATTGCATTTCAAGGAATTTTTTTTTCCAATTCTGACCTTGAATGAAATAAAACAATTCTCTATTATCCAGCATATTGTGAAAAGGACTGCCAAAAGTTTATATAACTATTAATTTTAAACCACATAGCATGAGAATTTTGTTTACTCTACCTAGAGGTGGTGGAACATCCGTCAGTAAAGAATGTACATCTTCCATTGCATCTGTATCATCAATCTGAAACAAATAAAACACATTGGTAGTGTCAATAAGACAAAAATACTACAACAAGGTTGTTTCTAGATACAAAAGTTGTGTTTATTTAGATGCCTAAATAAATGACTAATTTGGGAATTGCTGGGTACTTAGCACTTTTGAAAATCAGTTAACTTATTTAGATTCCTAAATAAGGGCTTTAGCCCAAACTTAGATACCTGGTTTTGAAAAACCATACCAAAGTTTTAAAATTTCATATTACTTCTGAAAAAGACAAGCTGGATCAATAAAGAGGCAAACTGAACAAAATACAAAACAACTAATCAAGATTAAAAAAATATATTTATATTGCATTTCTTCAAGTTTTAGTATAATTATCATTTGACCACCACTTTCAAGTTTAAAATTAAAGCATTTTTGATTTAGCACTTTCAGGGAAACAAAACAATTTATTTTTACACTTCTCACGGTACTTCAAAGTATTTAATTCATTTAAATATATGCTCATTAAAAAGCATTAAAACAAGTACACTTAAAATATTAAGTTATAACATGCACCTCTTCACCTAACAGAGCACTCCAGGTTCTTCTGTTTTCTGAAGGCCATTTAGTCTAATAAAATTTTACATGCAAAGAATTCTAGCTCCTCAGACATAGAAAAAGACAATATAATAGGAGCCTCAAAGAATAAATAAATTGTATTAATAATCACAAAAATAATGTAATTTTTGGGATACAACACTGAATGCTGAGGTGCTAGCATACAAGCTATTTAAGGCTCCCATCAGTGATGACTGCCTGTCTCATGTAGCTGAAAAAGAATTGCCCATTTGCTTTTTACTAGCATCTAGGTACTGGTTGACAAAGATGACCAAGAGGAGGATATCTTTTAGGATGTGGTTCATATGCAGAGAGTAGATGTGCTCAAGAACAACAGGAGAGAGGAACAGAGGTGTGCTTCAAATTTCAATTAAGAGTTTCTATTAACACAAAAATTAATGAGCCGCTCTACAATTCAGGATACTTTAGAAATAATTAAGAGGTCCTTTATCTATTTTCCATACATTTTTCAAGATGAAAGGCAGGAGTATGAGCATCATAGACACGGATATTACCTCCAAGACAAAAGCATCCTTTTTCCCATGTGAAAGGTCCAGTTCCATAACTTCATCAGAACTTTCTGACTGAGATCTTAGCAGCCTGGAACGCTGTCTTGGTTCTGGAAAGGGAGACCCTATGATTTCCTCTGGTATCTCCTGAAAACAGTATTACAATAAAATTCATATATGTACTCCATGTCTTAAAACTATTTTGAAATTTTAACACCTTGCCATCACATAGTTCTAACACCCAGAACATTCTGAACATCATTCTACTTAGAAGTAATTCTGCCGACAATATAAATCATATTTTCTGTTTTTAATTCCATCCTGCCCTTTTATTTTAGAATTTTCTTTATCACTACTAGGGATATATGCATACAGGATTTATTTCCCTCATTTCAGTCATTCCTGATACTTATACCACAGACAGGATTACTGCTTCTGGAAAGGAGTAAGAATTAGCTCCACAGCAGCCAACTGTGGTGACTTAAAGAGAGTTGTATATACAAAAATTCTGTTTTTATACAATGTCCCTTGGTAATGACAAACAGTGAAATAAACTCATTTTTCATTATACACATAGATAATGCACACAGTGACTAAGAAATATGTCAGATCTATTAATAACAATGATAAATGAACCGCTGAAGTCTAACTATTTAAGACAAAAAGCCTGTTCACAATGTACATTTTTTGTTATTTTAATTTTTTGTCCCAGTTTCCCCTCAGGTTTAAGAACTGAGATGTTGCATATTCTGTATCAAACTGAGAGAGAGGAATAAAACGTATCAACGCTATCCCTATCAGTGATGAGTAATGTTAACCAGATCTGAAAGTAATTGCATCCATTCCACCTCAACAGTTTTTGGATACATTGAGAATTATATGAGATGTACCGTATTTACTTGTTTCTGTTCTTATAAGAGGAAAGTTAAGAACAAAAAAACTGCTAAGGATCTTCTAAAGACCATCTCAGTTTACTGGGGAAGGTGAAGTGATTCTGGTCTATTGAAAAAAAATATGTAGGATGTGTAATGCAGAGAGCTTCCTGTAATCAAAGAGCCGAAGACTCCATGACACCTATTAGAGACCTCACTATGCCAATCTAATTAACCTAGAGGCCACTCAGGTCTGGTCTGCACTGAAAAATTTAATACCCTGAGCACGGTACTTAGGTCGACCTAGTCACCAGTGTAGATGCCGCAAGGCTGACAGAAGAACTCTTCTGTCGACCTAGCTACTGTCTCTCAGAGTGGTGGATTAACTACCTCTTCTGTAGATGTAGGAAGTGCCTATGCTGCAGTGGCACCATTGTAGCACTTGTAGCATAAACAGCCTCAGCTACTAAGGAGAATGGGATGCATTAAAAAACCATCAGATAGAGGTAGAGAGAGAACTTTGCGTGGAGCATTTCAACCTAGAATAATTTTTTTATGGCAGCTGCAAATCACAGAAAAATGGGATTTATATTGGAATTGTTGATACAGGCTTAGGGGCCCTATTCGGCAGAAAGCAACTTCAATGTTTTCTGCCTCACAGTGGTCAATGACACCTCCAGCTACACAGCTGTAAAGATAACTATTTCAAAAAAAGATTAATTTTCCTTCTTGGGAGTGGCTACCTAGTGCTGATTCATGTGCACAAGAACGCCACTCTTGCCAGAGTCCCAGCTTGGTTCTTGGTTAGGATGAGATCCACTCTAGCTGACAGCTAACCATAGAAACAAGACATGTTAAACCCCTTCATAGTCCAAACATCTCAAAGAGTTCCCATACTTTCCTTTCTGGAATCTACTTCTGTATTGGGACCAGTGAATTCCTACGGTTCTAAGAAAGAGGGACAGCTACTGGCCAGCCTACAGGTCATCTTACGAAAAAATACCTGTGTGGGGCAGAAGTCTCCCACAGTATTGTTCTCCAATGATGTAAATGGAAGGATCAAAGTGGAAAAAGAGTACGATAGATGCTCCCAGTTTCCATACAAAATTAAGGATATTTTTTTCTTCATGTGCATATTTTTTAAGTCTGCCAGGACTTGTCCCTTCCCTATTTTAGGACTAAAGAAGAGCTAATCCAGCAGGAGGACTGTAGGAATATCCAGGCAGCTATGGAACTGCATAGCGACAGAGATGGGAATTACACCTCTACCCCGATATAACGCTGTCCTCGGGAGCCAAAAAAATCTTACCACGTTTATAGGTGATACCGCATTATATCGAACTTGTTTTGATCTGCTGGAGTGCGCAGCCCCGCCCCCCCCGGAGCACTGCTTTACCGCGTTATATCCAAATTTGTGTTATATCGGGTCGCGTTATTTCGGGGTAGAGGTGTATATTTATACTATTTTTTCTCCCCTTCAGCTGCTCTTCAACTCCTAGCATGTAAGAATAGAGGATTTCAGGAGGCTCTCTGCGCAGACTAACCTCTCTCTCTATAGTCTGCAATGGAGCTAGCTTGTGAAGCCTAGAAGGCTATGCATATTTGAGGCTAGAGTGGACTCTTAGCTATAGAGCCATAGTATACCATATTAATATTTAGCTACTCCACAAATATATTTAAATGATAGCTTGAGTGTGCTTTCTGGTTATGAGGCTACAACTAAAAGCTCTAAGCCAAAGGATATGTTATTACCAAGTTAACCAGGAGTACATGCAGACTATTAGAGTGAAAGATGTTTTCTAGCCTTCCACAGCTACACTCCAACTGGCTACTGCTCTCAGAACTCCCTAATCCCTAAAATGCTGTATCTGATTTGGGCAAATGAATGGGGAATTTTAAAGACATTCTCAGACATTCAGAACAGAGAGATTTACATATCTGGAATAAGGTGATTATATAAATCTCTGCTCTGATTGCCTCAGAGAGAGTTCAGGGATTTTCATATTGATAAATAACCATGCACTCAAATCAAACCTCTTCAGTTATGGATCAGTAACCATACTAGTTTAGTATGCCCTGCATTTGACATGGAATTCTCCTTTTTGAGAGTTGTATAAATTTTACTTACAGGAGGGTTAATCTCATAAAGCTCCTTGTTTTTTGCTATTGTATCATTTATTTTTTTTTGCATGTGAGAAACATGCTGTTCATAGGCACCATCATTTGGAGTCTTCCCAGAAATCTGAATACCACCAGGGGTCGGTAAAGCTGTCAGATACACACCAGTGGCAGACTTTATAAAAAATAAATAAAAAAGTCAGTAAGAAAACAACAAAGATGTTCAAGAACAAAATATGCCCTATAAAGCTTTATTTTCAATGTTTAATTTTACTTCTACTGGTTTAAAATATTTATAGTTTTCAATACTGCCCAGGATTTTAATGTATTCACCAGTACAATTTGTACCTTTATGTTGTGGACGCCTTGCAACACCTTTCTCCCAATCTGAGGGAACCCTCCCTTAAGGAAAATCTTGTTCCTTGACTCAAGAGCTCATCTCAAATATGAATAGAAATCTCTACTCTTTTCTAAAGGCTTCATGTCCAAAAATTTGTGACCGGTAATCAATACAACAATAAGTGTGCTAAATATTCATTTATTCAGTTTACCCTCAACTTCAATAGGCGTTACACTGATGTAGACCTTAGTATTAACTCATTTTGCATAAACAAGTTAGAAAATCAAAATTTCCCAGTATCAAAGACTTTAATTTGTCTTTACAGTCACAGATCAGTATATAAACTGGTCAGAATACTGAAGCATCTCTTTTGCTCATTATTCAAATGAAACAGAAAATGGAAGATTTTCTGGCTTATTTCATACGAATTTCTACAGTGTGAAAGCCAGATAGATATGTACCAGAACCTTACAGGCTCTTTAAATAAACCAACTTAATAAAAAAAAGACTGAAATCACATCAGGACTAAGTTATTTCAACTGTTTTCTTAACAAAATTCAAATTTCTGACAAAGAACATCTGTCAAGACAGTGGCCTAGAAAGGAAAATATGTTTCACCATACACATTTTCACTTCTGAGGACAGGGAAAATGAGGTTCTCGCTTCACTACTATGGAGATTTGGAATGAATCTGAAGAGAC
This sequence comes from Platysternon megacephalum, assembly GCA_003942145.1. Taxonomy (NCBI): domain Eukaryota; kingdom Metazoa; phylum Chordata; order Testudines; family Platysternidae; genus Platysternon; species Platysternon megacephalum. The sequence continues at coordinate 60,565 of QXTE01000103.1, forward strand.
AACTCGTAGGATCACCACATACATACAGGTAAAATCAGTTACTGTGATTTTACCATTATCTCTTTCATCCCAAGTATACATTCAGTCTGCTGAACAGATCTGGGTATTGGATGTATTTGTATAATAAACTAGCATGTACACCACTGAAGTTACTGAAGCTGACACACGTGAGATACAAAGGCAAGGACAACTGGGACATGGTATCGCTGCCAATGCCCAAGGCACGCTCACAGCAACAATGGCTTCAGACTCAGAATCATTACAGGTTTTCGAGTAGCAGCCGTGTTAGTCTGTATCAGCAAAAAGAACAGGAGTACTTGTGGCACCTTAGAGACTAACAAATTTATTTGAGCATAAGCTCGATCATTACAGTCTCATTAGTGTGATTCAGTGCCTACATCTATGTAACAGTGGAAGTAAGACCGAGAAACAAAAACATCAGGGAGTTCAGTCGGTCCTAACATACTCTTGACCCAGTGACGTGACTTATCAGTGCCATTATCATCAGACATAGAATTAATGGAAGCTTTACACAGGGCAGGCCAGCAGTCGAAGACAGACAAGGATCAGAGGAGTCAAGGTTGAACCTCAACTCAGGCCTCAATCTGTGCTTCCTGGGAGACCATACAATTCAGTGAGCTGCTGCTAAGCACCAATGGAATTTTGCACCAACCGTGCCAAGAACAGTGATGTCTAACCTTATAAAATGTTTTTCTAATTTCACAAAACCGTTTGCGCCAGTTTTGTATGATGGTGGAATTCTGGACAGATGGAGATATTTAAAAATTATAGTTTTATTAACAAGTGAGATGGTGGAAAGGAAGGAGACCACCACCTTCTCACTGGTTCCAAACACCTTGATCCAAGATCAGACATAAGACATATCAGGCATCACTGTTCTTGGCAGAGTTGGTGCAAAATTCCATTGGTGCTTAGCAGCAGCTCAGTGCACGAAGCACAGGTTTGAGGCCTGAGTTGAGGTTCAACCTTGAATCCTCTGATCCTTGTCTGTTTTCGACTGCTGGCCCTGATAGCTTTGAGACTTCTATCAGCAGATATGTATTTTAAAAGGCTAGTGTTGGTGACGTCTCTTGGCATCCAATGGAGTTGGCTGACTCATACACATTCAAAAACATGGCCTCTGAGGTCATCTGGGCCAACTTCTCATTGGAAGTGTCAGTCAGGATGGAGAGAGCTTGAGAGCCTCTACTCGGGGCTCACCTGTTCACTGAGCTGTCTTGGCAGAGATAGAATTAAGCGTGGCTATCCCAACCCCACACATCACACGCAGAGCAGAGATGCCAGTGGTGCAACATTTTATAATTAGGCCTAGAACACTTTCAACCTACTGGTCATTACTTCTCTGCCATCAAAAAGCCCCCAAAAAGGAGGGTATGGAATTAAAAACAAATACAATAAGGTGTGTGTGCGCGGAGAATATTTATAAAACGTTAGTAAAAAATAAGAGAATCTGGACAGCACAGAGGGTCTTCAAAATTCATTTTGGGGTGTGTTTTTTTGTTTTTTTAAAAATCTTATTTTATTTTAAACTAAACAGAAAGAAGCATCAAATTCATTCTATGAAAAAACAGTACATCATAAGTACAGTTGAAAGGGTTGAGTACCTTGTAGAGTTAAGCTAATGCAACACCACAATGCAGCTCCTTTAGAATAGTTAGATGGAAAGTAATAGAGGCATTAGAGGCCATCAATATTACAAGCAGAGGCAATAGGCTGGAGTGTTGGGGGTTCCTCTTTTTTACTAGATGATAACCAAAGACTTACAAATACTCACTGAGGGCAAATCCCATCTACCATGAACATGGAATGCAGTTTAAGGAGTCAAAACAGATCTCGACAGTAACCATTAAAGGAATTTATGATTTTTCTACAGCATATTTTGGGGGAAGCCTCCTGTACTTAGGATACTTTCATCTACTAACTCAGTTTCAAGAGAGTCCAATCTATTGTGTCTGGTATTCAAGGCAAGTCTATTCTGATCTGTCAACAAGCAGGTGGTGGTCTCCTTCCTTTCCACCATCTCATTTGTTAATAAAACTATAATTTTTAAATGTCTCCATTTGTCCAGAATTCCACCATCATACAAAAATGGCACAAACAGTTTTGTGAAATTAGAAGAACAGAATATAATAGAATGAGGAATTCTAATTTATGCATTCAAAGCAACACTTACTGCCAAGCCCATCAGCATATTTTCACCCACTGTAATCTGAATCCTCAGACCGAACAAAGCATTCATTCCTTTCAATTTAAGTTTATTCATCAGCTGGGTGTGTACTTCATATTCCATAAATGGCAACAGATTACTGATGGATGTTGCATTTGCTTCAGCTTGAGCTTTCTTTTTCAGGCGACATAACCTGTTGATGGAAATTGTCACATACGTAGAATTAGTCTGTCTTAAGCATGTAAGCACTTTTAATTTTTAACCACTGATAAACTCTGTAAGCGATCAAAAGGAAATGTGCAGGCTTTTTATATTTGACAAAACATTCAAAGTTATTTTCTGGAATTTAATTCTATTTTTAAAAAAATACCAAGTCAGCACAACATCAAATTGACCCTTTTTGGCTTTTAACAAATATTTGCTGTACATCTTTACCCTTAATTTCGGTCATATTTTAATAGGAAAATACCAGTTTAAACTGAAAACCTTGAACAAAAGTAACTTATAAAGCAGAATAATACACATACTTTAAATAATATTAAGAAACATCCCTTATTAAAACAGATTATAAAAACTGGAAAGCATGACTTTTGTCAATTCTTTTTATGAAATCATGTTTACTTCTAGTAATCAAAATATACATTAAAATGTACTCAGAAAGCAAGGAATATGCTTCACCCACTATGCCAGTGTTTTTCAACCTTTTTTCATTTGCAGACTCCTAAAAAATTTCAAATGGCAGTGAGGTCCCCTTTGGAAATCTTAAACATAGTTTGTGGACCCGACCACGGGCTTAAACCACTGTTCTATGGTAACAACAACCTTTCCCAGACCCCTTAGACATAGTCTGAGGAACCTGAGGGTTCTGTGGATCACAGAAAACCACTGCACTATGCCTTCAAAATTATTGGAGAGGTAAGGTGAGTGAAGCAATGGACCAACTTCTGTTGATGAAAGAGACAAGCTTCTTTCTTCAGACATGAAGAAGAGCTCTACGTAGCTCAAATACGTGTCTTTTTCACAACAGAAGTTAGTCCAATAAAAGATATTACCTCACCCACGTTGTCTCCCTCATATCCTGGGACCAACACAGTTATAACTCCACTTTAAAAGTATTGTACCAACACCTAATATAACTATATAACTGGAGAAGTGCTAACATGGTAAGTTCAAAATACACTGAGATGAAGTTTGACTACATTATACAAATATTTTATACTGGAAGTTGGTTTTGAATCTGAAAAGCAACTAATTCTGAGATACTTCTTTGCTGAGCTCTGAAATCATAACTAACATTGCTGAGGTGACCACAGATGCCAATCCAGAGTGGTTAAAGAAATATTATAATTCCCACTAACTGTACAGTCGCACCTTAATAAAGGTATTCAGGCTCACTTTGTCGCAGCAAATATTGAAGAAGGTGACACCCAGCATTCTTTACTACCTCTGCATGTCCTTTGAAATTTATGAGAACAGTCTTCCCTTTCTTGCGGACTTCCAACATATCAAAAAGTTTCTTTGATTTCTCTCTCACTAAGGACAATTCAGTATGCAGTGCTCTGTCAGTGAAGAAATTACTTACCTATAACTGGAAGTTCTTCAAGATGTGTGGTCCCTATCTGTATTTCACTGCAGATTATATGCATTTGCCATGTGTCTGGAGCCAGAGATTTTTTAAAAGGTAGTGTCCATTGGTCCACACATGCACCCTAGCTCCACCTCATGATTTCATCTGAGGTGACAAAGGATGAGGCGGACTGACTGTCTTGCAGAAGTAATAGCTACTAGAAAGGCAATCTTCATGGGGAGAAGAGAGAGAGCATGAGGCCAGAGGCTCAAAGGGTAACTTCGTTAACACCGTGAGGACAAAGTTGAGGATAGGTTCATAGGAAGCCCTTCCAAAACCTGGTAGTCAAGGGGTGAGTAAAGGAGTGTCCTTCGAGCAGGGGGGGTGGAAGGTACTGACAGCAGCCATGTGCACCCTGATGGAGTTGAGAGCAAGGCCAGATGTCTTTAGGGAGAGGATATAGTCCAGGGGTCGGCAACCTTTCAGAAGTGGTGTGCCGAGTCTTCATTTATTCACTCTAATTTAAGGTTTCGCGTGCCAGTAATACATTTTAACATTTTTAGAAGGTCTCTTTCTAGAAGTCTATAATCTATAACTAAACTATTGTTGTATGTAAAGTAAATAAGGTTTTTAAAATGTTTAAGAAGCTTCATTTAAAATTAAATTAAAATGCAGAGCCCCCAGACCGGTGGCCAGGACCTGGGCAGTGTGAGGGCCACTGAAAATCATTTCGCGTGCCGCCTTCGGCACCCGTGCCATAGGTTGCCTACCCCTGATATAGTCCAAAAGAGGAGGAATATCTACATCCTCAGGGGCTAGCCCCTTCCACTGAGCCCAGGAGGTGACACACTTCCATCTGGCCCTATAGGATCGCCTTGTGGACTCCTCTCCGTTATTTGAGAGGAGCCTTGTACTGCTGATGAACATTCCTGCTCTAATGAAGGTGCTCATCCAAAAAACAGGCTCTGAAGTGAAGAGTCTGGGAATCGGGATGCCCGATCCATCCACCTTGTTGCATGAGGGGGGAGGGATAGCTCAGTGGTTTGAGCATTGGCCTGCTAAACCCAGGGTTGTGAGTTCAATCCTTGAGGGGGCCACTTAGGGATCTGGGGCAAAACCGGTCCTGCTAGTGAAGGCAGGGGGCTGGACTCGATGACCCTTCAGGGCCCCTTCCAGCTCTATGAGATGGGTATATCTCCATATATTATTATTATTATATTATATTATGAGGAGTTCTGGGAAAGGTGGCAGCGGAAGTGGGGAGCACGCTGACATGTTGAGAACAAGGGAAAACCAGAACTGGTAAGGCCAGAATGGGGCAATCAGAATGACCGTTGCTCTTTTCCATCTGATCTTGTGTAGGACTCATGGCAGGAGAGGCAGGGAGGAAAGGTATAATTGAGCTATCTGACCAGCAAAGGACTAGTGTGTCACCATGGGAAAGGGCACCAAGTCCCCCAGAGCAGCACAGGGTGCATTTGCTGTTGGCATACGAGGCAAAGAGATCCCTGGCTGGAGTCTCCCAGCAGTCAAAAATGCTAGTGACCAGTGTCGTGGAGCTCCCATTCGTGGTCAGTCACAAACTTTCTGCTGAGAGAGTCCACAATTACATTCTGAGTCCCAGGAAGGTATGCCGCTGGTAACAGGATCTTCTGGGCAAAGCCAGTCCCAAAGGTGAATTGCTTCTGCACAAAGCGCAGGCAACCTTGTGCCCTCTTGTCTGTTGATGTAATAGACGGTGGTGGTGTCATGGGAACAGGTTCTATCACTCGCCTTTGCAGCAGGGAGTCTACCTCTAGGGTGAGGATACGGTCGTGAGAGTGGTCCCTGAAGTTAGGCCCAGGCGAGGGATGAGGAAGCATTTTGAACTCGATCATATATCCATATCGAATGACATCCAGGGTCCACTTGTCTGTTATCACACTCCAAGGTGGTAAAAAGAGTGACAGGCACCCCCCAAAGGGAGTGAGTCGGGTGCACGGCATGAGGCAGGGTGGTTGGCAGCTCTCTAATTGCACTCATAAATAGCGCTTCTGGGAAGACTGGGTATTAGATGCAGAAGGTTGTGATGATGAACCTGAGGGATGGGGTCACTGGGTTTTCTGCTGTTTGCAAGGAAGCTCATAGGGCCACTAGAGGAATAATTGGGAAACTCTAAATTGCTGCTTTGGAGCCAGGTAGAACTTGCACTTGGGTGCCAGTGTGCAGAAACCCAGTGATCGCACAGTGGCTCTGGAATCCTTGAGGGAATGAAGGGAATCAGTCTTCTGGCTGAAAATATGAGACTCATCGAAAGGGAGGTCCTCTATGGTGGTCTGGACTTCCCTCAGGAAACCTGACGAATGCAGCCATAATTCCCTTCGCATGATGATCCCCGTAGCCATCATGCCTAAAGAAGTGTCCAACGTGTCCACTGCAGCCTGCAGCGTTGTCCTCGCAACCAGCTTCCTCTCATCCAGGACAGCCTGGAGTCGGGCTTGATCCGCTGGGGCAGTTTGTCTGTGAAGTATGCCATTTTGCTATAGGTAAAGAAGTCGTAGTTTGCAAATAAGAGCCAGGTAATTTGAAATGCGAAACTGGCAGAGAAGAAAACCTTGTGACCCCCAAGGTCCAGGCGTTTGCCCTCTTTATTCACTGGGGTGGAACATGAGTGTTGCTGATGGGCCCACTCCATTGCTGCCTGAAAGACGAGAGAATTGGGTGGCAGGTGAGAGAAGAAAAACTCAGGCCCCATTGGAGATACATACTACACCTCTACCCCGATATAACACTGTCCTCGGGAGCCAAAAAATCTTACCGTGTTATAGGTGAAACTGCGTTATATCGAACTTGCTTTGATCCATCGGAGTGCGCAGCTCCGCCCCCCTGGAGCGCTGCTTTACCATGTTATATCCGAATTCGTGTTATATCAGGTCGCGTTATATCGGGGTAGAGGTGTACCTTTTCTCTGCCTCTTTGGGGGTGGGTGTGCAGGTAGCTGGAGTGTGCCAGACAGTCTGGGCTGGTTGAAGAATTGATTGTAGGGCCACTCTGGCTGGTGCTGAGGCAGTAACATCTCAAGCAATTGGTGTGGCTTGTCTTGCACTTCCTCCAGTAGAATATGGAGGGCATCAGCCACCCTACATAACAGTTCCTGGAATTGATGGTAGTCATCTGGGAGCAAGGTGGAAATCAAAGAACCGCGGTTTCCGGGGATGATGAGAGGAAGTGCTCCAGTTCTGGCGGAAGCATCTAAGTCGGACTAAGGGGTGCATCCTCCAAAAGTTGTTCAGAATGCCTTCTTGAGGACGGCTGAAGTGACGAGAGTGGAGACTCCTTACAAGCAAGAACATGGATACTGCAACCACAACCCCCCAGTACGGCCAGGCTGGCGGATGCTGTGGAGGGCCCCATGGAGCATAGTACCAATGACCCCAGTGCTGGGCAAAGAGAGGGTACTGCCATTGAGCTGGTAGGGCTGTGGGGTATTCACACCGGCAGTACGGGAGGGGCAGACCCTGAGCCCTGTCCGAGTTCTCCAATGCTGAGAAATCAGAGCTCAGTTCGAATGGCGGTGCCAGCAGAACCACAGGAGCCTTAGAGGAGTGGGCGGGAACACGGCCCGAAGGAGGCAAGTCTAAGGTTCGGGAGTGCACCCTCTGAGGACGCAATGGCACTTGAAGACGTGGAGATCTCACCTCAGCCAGCGCAAATAGTTCATGAGGCTCAGGGGCTGATTCAAGTTTCCCCAGTGTGAGCAGTACGAGTTCCTCAGTTGGAACAGGAGCTCAGGACTGCCTTGGAACCAAAGGTTCCCTTGACTTCAGCAGTACCAACTTGGAAGGAGTACGCGGCTCAGTGGATGGAACCGACGTTCTGTGCAGCTTTTTGTTGTGTTTGTGGCCTTGGAACGCGTTGCATCTCCGTGATGGGAACTCTTAGAGCAGTATTCTTTTTGGACCTGGAGGAAGACTTACTGCCATATTTATGTACATGCTTCCTTGCCTCATGGGTAGGACCCGACAAGTGGTCCATAGCGCTGGTACCAGCAGAACCGAAATGGGAGGTGCAGTAAGAGGTGCGCTCTTAGATTGCTCAGGCTGACATATGGGGCGGGGGGGAAAGAGAGTTTTCCCCGCAGCCTGGATCCGACAGTGGCCTCATGGTGACCTCTATGAGGTGCTCCTTGAGGTGGGGAGCCTGGCCTTCCCAGTTACGGGCTGGGAAGGAGAGGCACATACTGGACCAGGATGAAATGTGGGCTTCCCCCAAGCAGTAAAGGCAGCGTTAGTGCTCATTGTTGACCAAGAACGAGTGAGGACAGGAAGTGCATAATCCAGTACCCACGCATGGGTACTGGGGGCAGGTGGGCAACTGGTGAAATGGCATCCCAAAGTCCTTACAATCCTAAAACTACTACTTCACTAAAAGCTACTAAAAAAATAACAAAATACTAACTATGTACAGGAATAAAAGTATTTTTTCCTCAGTTTGTAAAAGTGCATCACAAGAGAGGAGAGAACAGAAGAGGCTTTGACTCAGACCATGCAGCGGTGAGAAGGAGCTAAGGGCCCAGACAGTCCACCCTGACCATTATCACCTTGGATGAAACCATGAGGTGGAGCATGGGCACGTGCACAGACCAACGGACACTACTACTTTCAAAATATCTGGCTCTGGATACATGGCACGTGTATAACCCTCAATGGAATACAATAGGGATCATCACTTGAAGAAGAACCAGAACTTCCAGAACTAACTACAGTCATCAAAAGGAAAGATGTAGGTTGCAATGACACTGCACTGACAAAGCAGAAAAGGATTGGCTTCTATGCCACCTTGAAGCTTTTGATATTTTCAAATTCTTCCTCTTTTATCAGGATCTGACCAAATCTCTTGCGGGATAATCAGTAGAAGGGAAGTAGGCTTAGGAGGTGATGGTCTCCCCTTATGTATGTGCCAAGGGGAGAATTAGAGCTGCAGCATATATTGAATAAACATCTCAAAGAAAGACACTTATGATGGCTGATGCCACATATGCCAAAGTACATAAAGGCTGAGAGGGGTAAGACTGCAGTGGCATCATAGCAGAACTGCCACCGGAGAGAGGAGTGCAAAGTGAAAGACTTCATATTTAGGGTGATCTTCTACGGAACAAACATCTAAAGTCTTAGGTGAGTGAGAAAAGGACCATTTCATACCTAAGTCTGCAGGGAGACCCAGGAATCTGAGGTCTACTAGGAAGAACCTAAAGATCCTGTTGTCCAATGCACTACTGGAAGGCACTCAACATTATGGTGATGAAGGCAATATAAGAACTTATGCAGAATAAGTCACATGAAACGGAGGCAAAGCCTTCAGACCCTTACACCTGACTTCTGAAACGAAGGCATGAAGTATCAAAAGAGACTGACTGTTTTGTCTATTTAGATTGTAAACTCTTCAGGGCAGTGACTGCCACTTACTATGTGTGTCTATATAGCAACTAGTACAATGGGTCCCCAACCTGGCTTGAAATATCTAAGGACTACTGTAGTATCAATAAATTATTATTATTATTATGGTCTGCTTGGGCCAAAACATCCAAATTCCCTCAAAAGAATGTAGTCAGACTCAAGTAGCTCACAGAAGGAAGCTGCTGCAGCAGAGACAGACATGGTATCAATCATCAGAATGACCAGTCAAACTGACAGATTCCTCTACCTTTTACGGTACACTCAGCTCCATCCTACTAGCTTGATGACTGTGCTCAGATTCAAGATGTTTCTCAAAGGTGGAGCAGAAGAGAACCAAATACTCCTCATAAGACTGTCCCACCTGAAATTTCATGTCTTTCAGTTTTTCTCCTAACAGGTATTTTGTGGATGCTTCAGTTTCAAGGTATGGAAAATTCCAGTGTCCATCAGCAGAACTTACAAGACTTGTTAATTAGTGAGAGTTTACATCTATTCAAGGTAAACTTGAAAGGGTTAAAAAAGAGTGAAAAAACTGAGTACCCCTTCAGAAAGTGTTCTTCTCCAAGGCACTGGAAGTCCCTGATGTACTTGTATACTTATGTATAGAAAGAAATAGAAAAGGAAATCCCACCCCTCTGACCAGACTATTATCTGCCCCACTATCCCTGGCTGAATTTGGCTCCATCACACATGTTACAGCTCAAGAAGCCCTGGAATAATATTAGAGTCACAACCTGTGAAATGAATCAATGCCAGCAAAACTATGCTCACTACTAATGGAAATTGTCAATGCCTCCTTCAGAAAAGCACACTTAAATTCCTTGAAAAATGCAATAGTTCTCACAGTCCTCATGAAGTCAACACTAAACCCTAAAGATCTGTTCAACTTCCTATTCCTGGTCAAAATAATTGAGAAAGTAGTAACCACCAAGCTCCAACCACATCTCACATCAGTCAACATCTTGGATGCTCCCCCAAGGAGGGTTCAGACCATGGTACAGAACAGAATCTGCTCTAATATCACTAAAAGATGATCTCATGGCCATGGACACAGCTGAGACCTACATGCACATACTGTTGGATCTCTCTGCCTTTGATTCAGTGGACCACAAAGTACTACTAGCATGTCTACATAACACAGCGGAAGTAGATGGTCCAGCACTACACTTGCTCCAATTGATCCCACAAGGATCCATACTATCTCTTCTCTTCAATATCTACATGAGACCACTAGAAGAGACAGTGAGATGCCATCATCAGGCTTAGAGTTGCCAACAATACACTGATGACACTGAACTACGTATCTCATTCTCAATTGATTTAACCACCATTACTAAAAAGTTGTCAGAAAGTGTATAAGAAATCAGCTCTTGGATGAAGAGCAGCTGATTCAAGCTGAATCCAGGAGAAACTGAAGCGCCGCTGGTCAGAAAGGGGAAACGCTTCCAAAAGCTGGTCCAAACACTGTCTCCAGCATCTACTGAAGATGTCTAGTCTACATTTGTCAATGTAGCATGAATAGTCAGGGTCCCATTTCACTCCTCAAAATGCTTACATGACCAAGTAGCATCCGTTTCCAAAAATGCCAGCTTTCACTTCCAACTTGCCAGGAAGCTTCACCCCTTCCTCCTGAAGGAGGGCCTGACCACAGTAATCCATGCATTTTTCACCTCCAGGCTGGATTACTACAACTCACTATATCTAAAGCTGAATGTGTAGGCAATGTACAGGCTCCAGCTGGTACAGAATGCACCTGCCCATCTTCCTCATGGTTCAGGCCACTATGACCACTTCAAGCTTGTGCTCAAGTCCCTCCGTTGGCTTCCAGTTAGCTTCCGATGTCAGTTTAAGGCCTTATTCCTTATTTTCAAAACAATTACTAGATCAAGCCCCAGCCACTTCAAAGACTGAATTTCAATCTATGAACCACCACAACAGCTCTGCTCTTCTGGGACAACATGGATCCCAAAGCCCAGGACGAAGCATGTGAAAGCTGAGGACAAAGTATTCTCTATCGGAGATCAGAAAAACCCAGAGTCTGATCATCTTTAGGAAAAAGTTGCAAAGACTTCCTCTTTAAGAAAGCCTTTCTACCACAAGTGGTAGAATTATAATAGAATTCTGACTCCATGAAGTCCACCATGGACTTTTGTTATTGCTACTGATTTTATGTAGAAGGTGCTCAGATACAACAGTGATGGGCAGCCATATAAAAACTTAGATAAAATAGATATATCATCACATGATGCAAAATGTTGAATTTGAACAAATCAGATTTCTTTCTAGTCCGTCATAAAGATGATTAGCTTTGAACTTGACAGAAGTAGACAGGAATCTGCTTGGAAGCATGTAATAGCACTATTCTAAATTACTACTAGCTAGTGTGTCTCCCTCAAGCACCCCCCCACACACACACACAAACACACGCCAATAACCTAAAGAGAAAGAAAAAGGCAGACGATATCAATCTTACACAGCAGTCTAAACGGAACAGCAGTTCTAAAACCTCTGTCTGTGGCAGTAGAAAAGGAACTGAAGGTAATTGGAATCACAGCTCCTTATGTAGTCGTACACCAAATGCTCAGAGATGTAAAATAAGAGATATATGTGGTCATTATTTCTATACGGTTCTGAGACTTGCAACACTTAGGCAAACGTTCGCCTCAATAGAAGCATCTTCCATCTGACATCATGAAATTCATAAACCCTAATGAATTAAACTTTACAGAAAATCAGAGATAACGTATTTTTGTATTTCAGTTGAGGAAACAGGCACAGACAAGGTAAGTGACTTTTTCAAGATCACACAAGTCAAGGGAAGAGCCACACATGTCATGACTCTCATTCCTGTTCTTTCGTCACATCTTCTACTGACAGAAGCACGCTGGGAGGAAGGCACATTATTATAAATTATCAGATAAGTAAGCCAACTTCACTTTACAGCAACAATTACCTGGAGTAACATGACTATAGCAGTTCCTCCAGGATCATCCTCACACCAACTCAGTAACTTTCCAGAGGTGCCCCTATTTGATTTATTATGGCTGAAGCTAACCCAATATGTCAAGGAATCTGCATTGGTGTACGTACGGTATATGCAGTAGTTATAATGGCAAAACAAAATGAAAATTAAGTACTGTATAACTGAATAGGAAATTACAATATCATAACAAAATTAATATAAATCTAGGGACATTGAATCTGCCCTTCTCTCACACAATTTGTACTGTGCTATTACTGCATATGCGATTGTCTAACTAACACTGCTACATTTCTGGAAAGTGATGTAGTACATCCGCCTGTGAAAGTTCTTTTTACCGATATTATGAACACGTGGATGGAATCTTAAGTTTTAGTTACATCTTTTAGTACAATATCATAATCTATTTGCAAAGAACCATTCAAGATAATTAGTAATGCTTTTAGGAACCTCTGAGAAGAAATAATCACAGTATGTTCATGCATTCTCCAGTATAACAGGGCTAAATGAAAAACGCTGTAGCAGAAATGTCTTTTCTGTGGCTACAATGTTTTACCTCAGTCATCATTTCAAAGGAGAATTTTGTTTTACATCTTAGTATGATTATGGGACCTCCATTCTGACCAAACCACCATAGAACCAGTCAAGTGACCCACTCCATTGGTTCAGTATTTTGAATTATTTTAACCTGAGCACATGTAGCATGTGTACTTGCAAGTCTTTGCTCTCCATAGCCATGTGGGCTGAATACAATAAATTTAGTAAGTATTACAGCATAGGTGTTGGAACTAGGAGTACTGGGGATGTGGCAACACCCCCTGGCTTGAAGTGGTTTCCATCATATGCAGGGTTTACAGTTTGGTTCAATGGCTCTCAGCATCCCCACTATGCAAATTATTCCAGCACCCCTGTACTATAGACTAGTATAAATAAAAAGCACAAAACTAAAGTTAATGACATCACAATAGGAAATAAACATTTAGCTGCCAGTTACTACACATAATTGAACATAAAATATAAAATCTGCTCTTTTTGTTGAACTACAGTAAGAGGAAAATTTCTAATGTTCTCCAGCACAGTAGTAAGAAAATAAATATTTTGACAGATACCTGGCTTGAATAAGACATCCCTTCCCAATAACCATTGCCTCTGCAGGCAGATCTATTGTTGTGAAAAGAACATCAGGAACCTTTTGTTTTCTGCAGTTGTAACAGTATGTGAGATGAGCAGGGAATGGCATGTTCAGTTCATCATATGGTATGTGGCAAAATCCACAACCTGGAGGTGAAGTTTCTTCTATCCTAAAAGTACATTTTGGAAAAGTATATTTAAAACATCTGTGCATCATCTTAACAAGAAATACTATGTGCATGTGCATATAAAATTGGCCTATACATACAACTACATAAGCCATACATATGGAGCCAAATTCTGTTCTACTACATCTGTGCAACAGGTTAATATGATTGTACCAATGTAACAGAGCAGAATTAGGTCACAAGCTATTCTCTAAAATGATACATACAGTATCTGTGCAGCTTAACAATTATCCAGGGATAAAAAAACAACAGCATAAAATGGCCAGTGGTTATATTAGCCTAAGATATTATTGCAATAGCTTTAAAACCTAATTCTTGTTAGCTGGGTGTAGTCTGTGGAATATCACACCTTTGCAAAGGACTCTGCTGGGTAAATACATATCAAATCTCTTACATGGACTATGTTTGAATAACCTATACAAAATTAAGCAGCAGAAATTAAATATGTCAGTCATCCTACTGGAGAACAGTATAATACAGATAGTCATTAAAAAGGGAAAGACCCATAGAGAATTTCCCAAGCTACAGTATTAAGAAAAACTCACTATTCACTTAACTGAAACAAAATATCTAGGCAGAATTGTTGCAAAAACACAGGGAAGACTATAAAGAATATAGTCTAAACAAATTACAATTTTGTAACATACTATGTAAGAGCCTCATTGTAAAATTTTGTCCTGCACAGTAATTTTTCTTCTCAAAGAACTCTGAGTAAAATTTTCAAAAGAACTTAAGTGACTTCGGAACCTAAGTCCCATTGACTTTAAAAGAGATTTGGGCACTAAGGAGCCTAAGTCATTTTTGAAAATGAGATTTAGACTTTCTGTACATATTTCACATTTGGTTGCTTTATCATCAGTCAGCTTTTATTTCTGAAAATAAATGTGATTCTCCCTTTAAACAACACATTCAGCAAGCTTATAAAATATATTATGATCAAAAACGGAATTTTTATTTTACTTTAACATTAAAAACTTGACAGTTCTTTAGATGTCAGCAGGGGAAGGAGAGGTTGAACAAGTGTATTAAATGTTCTGTTGGGACAGAAAAAAAGAAAAGGAAAGGTTTTTTTTTTTGTTTGTTTAAAGGGGTTAAAACTGCAGTTTCAAAGAACTGATCAACAAGTAGTATTTGCAGGGAAAGGTAATACTCAGTCTCTTCCTAAGAAATGAAAAAAGAAAAAGCTAAATATTGAGATAAAATTGTATCACTTCACCATGATACACTGTATATTTTGGACTGTACTAATCCCTAAGGTTTAATAAGAGATAAGATACTAAGGGCTGGTCCACACTAGGGGCAGGGATCGAACTAAGATACGCGACTTCAGCTACGTGAATAGCGTAGCTGAAGTCGAAGTATCTTAGTTCGAATTTGGCGCGCTTACCTCGCGTCCGCGCGGCGCGCGATCGACGTTCGCGGCTCCCGCGTCGACTCCGGTAACTCCGCTTGCCCTGCAGGAGGACCGGAGTTCGAAGTAGCGCGTTCGGGGATCAATTTATCGCGTCCAGACAAGACGCGATAATTCGATCCCCGATAGTTCGATGGCTACCCGCCGATTTCGGCGGGTAGTGTAGACGTAGCCTAAGAGACAAGTATCTTATCTCTTACAGATAGCTCAGATGGGGAAGGGATAGCTCAGTGGTTTGAGCATTGGCCTTGTTAAACCCAGGGTTGTGAGTTCAATCCTTAAGGGGGCCACTTAGGAATCTGGGGCAAAATCAGTACTTGGTCCTGCTAGTGAAGGCAGGGGGCTCGACTCAATGACCTTTCAGGGTCCCTTCCAGTTCTAGGAGATAGGTATATCTCCATATAAGGATATATGATCATTATTCCAGTGAAGATACTGAAAAAGTCCTATTGACATGTAATAGTTTGTATATCTTGACTACCCTCAAATAACTATTTTGCAAGCCCCCCTCTCTCTCTCAAAGAACAAACCAAACAAAAAACAGAGGTCAAACAGCCAACAATTTGTGTTAGTTGGCCAATTCATTTTCTTTTCTTTTCCATCAACCTTTATGATTTTGTTTATAATCTTCAGTTTAAACATTCATTTTTAAATGCTTGTCTTATTCACTTTTGTTTTACACTCAAAGGTATTTTATTTTCTATACAGCCATTGAACACAACAAAGACAATGGTCCACATACTATAGCCAAACCAAGATTTGGCTTATACAATTTATCATATGACTGTCACTTTTTTGTAGTGTGCTACAAAGGTAAGAAAGATACGTGAAGAGTGGCAAAGAAAAAGACTGAGTTATTATTCTGTGGTTAGTAGTCAAACATGTTACCTTATTCAGACTGTTAGAAATAAAAACAGAAAATCTAATTTGGTGCAGAGTTCCATTACTTCTGTTGTTGTTGTTAGTGAAAATCAGTAAAGTGGTTGGTCCCGCATCCTGCACTGTAACACTGTAACCTACCCTAATAGAGAAGAACTATCTTGGTTCTGAGGAAAAAAATCAACCTCTCCCTTCTCTGACCCTATGGAAAAGAAGCCAGGCTGCCATGACAACCTTTGTTCCAAACAGCCTTCCATGGTGCCATCCTGGAGAAACCTAGGGTTCAGTACAGCTGCTGTGCCAGACGCGGACAAAATACAGACCTCTTCACTATAAAAAGAAAAGAATTACAAAGAAGTGAATTCCTGATATGGTGTTAAATATCCTTTTTTTAAAGCCATAAATTTAAAAAACTTGTTCAAAAGCCACAGTGAATTAAATATAACTGTTAACCCTTATGGAATCATGGTACCAGTAATAACAATACCTAGCAGATTAACCAATTAATCCACACAAATAGTCTTGTGAGGTATTATGCCCATTTTAAATGGAGAGAAATGGATGCAGATAGATTAAAGAGACATGCCCAAAGCTACAAAGAGAATCAACGTAGGAGGTGGAATTTGAAAACAGAAATTCCTGGTTCCCACTTCTGTTCTCAGCCCACTAGATTAATCTGTAGAATCCAAAAGCTTTCTTAAATCTATATTTCCTGGGTACAGTGCCTGGGAATGTTGCACACAAGGTGTAGCTGTTTGCCAAAGTTAAGGGTGGAAGCTGAAAACCCCATCACCTGATATCACTCATTGTCAAAATTAAGTTACAAAGCAATACTGACAAGTTGCTTCTTGGTAACTCAGGGGATAAAAGACAGCAAAAAAAAAGTACAATTTTAAAGTATGAACAGCAACTACAATGTTACATCTAAGTAATATACTCTATTCTTGGTTTAAAAGTTAAACAGTTATCAAAGACCACACAACATTTAATGTCTACAATTTTACAAATGTTAGACAGTGAACCAAGCCTATAAGGGTAAACACTAAATCAAACACATTATGCTGAAAAACAAAAAGATACCCTTCTTCCTTTCTTAGAATGAGAAATGTGTCTTATTTACCTGTAACTCTTCCTAATTTATTTTATTTACCTGTAATTCCTCCTCCTGACGACCCCCCCCCCACCCCCGCCCCCCACCCCACACACACACACACACAGATACAGCATGTCTGGCAGGCCAATACTGTAAATACTCAAGTCCTTCCTGTTTAAGGCATGGAATCGGGTTGAAATGAAAATCAGCAGGGGACCCCTATTTAATTCTTCCACCATCAGTGAACAAGTAATGTCAACTCAAAGTCCTACCAACAATTCAAAGTGTAAAATATACTATTAACTGATTTATGAATTTATGAATAAATTTATGAATTTATAAATTAATGAATAAATAGTATGTTCCTGTCCCATACTAAAACAAAATTAAGTATTAACAAAGAAAATATAATGAAACTGAACTAATATTATTTATCGGAAGACTAATCAAGATGAACAGATTTTCATTTTCACTACAAGCCCTACTTTACCACAGCATGGAGAACTTTACTCCCAAAGGCTGAATTTGAAGAAAAGGAAAGCTTGTGAAAATTAAAGATGTTCGTTTCTTCAGAGAACACACTAGTCCCCTTAGCATACAATGGGGCTATGGACCTGGTGGAAACTGCCATGATGCTTTCAGATTGTCCATGTCTGCTCATCTTATATACTGCAGCGATGCATCCTGTTACCCATCTTGTGAAGGTGCTCTTTGGATGCCTTCTTCCTTTTGCAGCTTGCCATTGCCACTGCAAATAGAGACTGATTTTACATCTGGTTTTGTTCTTTAAGGGCAAAATCTTAACATTGCTTATTCCTTCGGGTGCCTAGGATGGGATCAAATGGATGGTAGGATTACTTCTTGAGATCTATGCATCACCAGCAGGAAAGTCTAAGACAACTTTATCCTTATAAATATAAAATATAGGTCAGGCGTCGGCAACCTTTCAGAAGTAGTGTGCCGAGTCTTCATTTATTCACCCTAATTTAAGGTTTCACGTGCCAGTAATACATTTTAACGTTTTTAGAAGGTCTTTCTATAGGTCTATAATATAGAACTAAACTATTGTTGTATGTAAAGTAAATAAGGTTTTTAAAATGTTTAAGAAGCTTCATTTAAAATTAAATTAAAATGCAGAGCCCCGTGGACAGAACCCGGGCAGTGTGAGTGCCACTGAAAATCAGCTCGCGTGCCATAGGTTGCCTACCCCTGATATAGTTCCTCTGTGGAGGGGATACTTAGTTCCAAGATCATCACAGCCAAGGCAAAAGCTATTTGGAAGGTCAACTTAAGAGCAAGAACACAGAAAGATAGTTCAAACAGACCATTGAGAAGAGTTTGTCAAATAATGCTGCAACTCCACATTAGACATAGATGAATAGGCAGGCTATAGAAGCACTGAGGCAACCTTCAAAACCTTAAGACAAAAAGGATGTCAAAACATCACAAATATTTTGACATTACTGGGGCTTGGGTCCATATTCAGGCTTTAAAAAAAACAACTAACAGTAGAACTGTGGTGTTTACTTGAGTTGGGGGGAAAAGAAAAAAACCCACCACAAGTTCTCATCTAAAAGTGCTCTTTCCCATGCGACTTTTAATAAAGATGTTCAAACTTAGTCTAGCATTGAAAAATTCTTGTCAAATATCTTTATTCTCTGACCTAGTAATTGAACTGAAGTGAAAATTCAGACCCTGATGTTCTGAGGAGGTGAAAGTTTCAATTCTAGTCATCCCAGGTTCCTAGTTATCCAATTGAAAACCTCCACTTCGAGACTCTAGTCTTCCTTGTTTTAGCTTTGTCACTTAGCTCTTACATTTAGGATCCCTTTCAAATGTACTTTTATTTAGATGTTTGGTTCTGCCATACTGAATAGCACTTGAGCCATCTCCATGGGTGCTTTGCTCCTATTCCTTTCCCACCTGCCCAATGATACTGCTTTAACAATGTGTGTAATTACTAATATGTTTGTCTTGGACTAGGAAGACCACCTGAAACTGAGCCAGACAAGGGAGTCCTTGGTGCTTGAATGTCTATGTAACCTATGTAGACCTCTCAGCCCATCAAGCTCACATGTATCTGGTAATTTTCCCTCTGTGATATTATGAAGGTGATACCAATCATCAGCTCTTTCTGATTTTCCTTGGGAGAAAGTGGGTCTCTTCTCCTTGATCCTCTGTAACTGATTCCACTTGAATATCCTGGTATTTGGCTGATAGCAGGATTTCTGTTCAGGGTTGCTTTCTGGAGCTGGAGTGAGATGTGACCTTCTGTGGACTAGAGAGGCTGGAAGTAGATACAAGGATTCCATATTGTTCTCCCCAAGGTTGTAATAAATCACTTAAATACAGAAGGTAGGTAAGATATTCTTACCCTTCAAAGTGTGGGATAGGTCAGTGCAGTTCTGGCTTCTAGCTGAGATGGCTGTATGTTGTTATATTTTCAAATAAATAAGGCTACTCTGTTTCTGTGTCCCTTGAATTCCAGATGGATGGAGACAGCCTAGCATAGCTATTGGAGCAATAACAGTTGAACCTAACTTCTCCCTATGGCTCAATCTCTGAGAGGCCCACCTGTCTTTGCCATTTGGGGGAACATGTTAGACTTGTGGAATTAAGCCACTACTATGACCAGTTTAATGTCTTTGTCCAGGAAAGTGCTGCTACTGTATCACAGGAGTGGAAAAATGCAATCCCTCAAATTTTAGCCCAAAAGGCTATACACATTATTTTCTCCGTGTGGTACTGGAGGAGAAAAATCATGGTCAGTACGTCCCAAAGAAAGATTCAGGACAGGAACACTCAGCCTGCAGTACTCCAGCTCTGGGAGGCAAGATTATCTGGCTCAATTTACGAGCAATCCCTAGAAAAGGACCCCCTGCTTCCATGCCTTAAAAGTGTCTGTTTTACTTCTGAACTATCAATCATTCCTTGACAATAAAGTGTAACTATAAAACATATTTAAGTACAATGTCCAGGCATTCTGGCAGATAAAGTTTAGTGAACTTGAGAATTAGACAAGTTAATGTTAACTGTCAAAAGCAAATACGTAGATTAAAGTCTAACAGTAGCATGCTAAGGAACAGTTATGACAATGGCTACAGAATTAATTCTGAAAAACATGTGAAGACACAGCTGTTTATCCCCAGTTTGAAACTTAAGATGAAAGATGTTTTAGTAAACCCTTCAAAGCTGGCATGCTACACACTATCAACATCTGTCTTGCGCTCTCTATCCCCATTTTTAATCCTTAGAAGATGGTACAGAATTATTTTCTATGGCATTTAGAAAATCAAATCATCATGATTTACCAAATGCTAGTTGATTCACTGTAGCCCACTACAGCATGACAACCCAATGCCTTGGCATGGGATTTTATCTCTTGTCTGATTTCTGCCCACCACGCATCTCGTGTCTCTGGTTCATCTGAAAGACAAAGTATAAATCAGTTCACTATTCTGGAGCACATCAATTTAAAGTAGTATGTGATTAAACTTTAAACTGTCTATTAAATGCTGTTTTTAAATTCTTAAATTTGTTGTAATATACTTGCAACCTTGAATTTTTTCCCCTACCTATTTTGTCCTTTTCCCAATTAGCAAACAATATTTCTTCTTTATGTTGTTTATTGAACAAAAGCAAACATGGCTGTGTTTCATTTATTTCCTTGTTTCTCACCAGTAAAAATAGGATTTGTTAGATTAGCTGTGTTCTTTTGCTGTCCCTGCAGCAGCAGAAACCAAAATGTTGTAGCCTCTGCTCCAAATTTTACCCACTCGAAGGTCACATTGTTAACTTGCCAAAAGCCTGAGGGCTGCATGTAATTTGCATAAAGTGATGTAGATTTTAGGTACCCTCATCTTTAATACAGAGCTGCAGGTTGTGAAAACAAATTATTGTATTTTATCTTGCTGAAAGCAGATTTATCTCTTTTGAACACATCTCCATATTAAAGAGTACGTCACAGGACAACACAAAGCTTTGCAGTCCACATCTCACCTGCATTTTCAGTATCTCTGTGCTAAGGAAAGTGGGTATGTTTAAAACTCTTATTTCTCAAAAACTATTTATTTAGAATCCAGATGTTATTAACCAGATTCATTTTATAATACATTACGGTCAAAGAATTTTAAAAAATTACCAACTACACTTCCTGAATACTACTTATATTAGACAATCAAATGCAGTAATAAATGTTACTAAAAAGCTTTTGAGTAACATTCATTTACTTTAAATAGCAAAATAATTACTTTTTAAACAAAGACTCTAATCCTGCAAACCCTCTACATGTGGAATCAATAGGAGTTCTGATGGAGGTTCTGCAACATTGGTCCCTGTTCTTTCAAGAGCGCATTGCTATGTCTGCAGCACCTATAACTAAAAGTCATTTAAATTTTTGATAAACAAAATATGATTAATAAATCACTAAATACACAGATGCTGCATGGGAATCTGCCCAAGTGGACCCTTATGATTACAGAGTCCTATTGAAGTCAATGAAACTTTGCACAGGCACAAGCACCTGCCTATACAGATTTCTTTGCAGGATTAGGGCCCAAAATACCAGTTCCAAAATCTGAGCCATACTGGGATCTGGCCAGGTAAATGCTCTACTACAAGTGCAGCATGGTAAATCTTTGTATATATAGTATGCAATACCCATACATCACATATTAGGCCCATGATTGGACTGAGATTCAACATAAACGCACAAAGTTAAAAAGGCAGCTGTTTGGAAATTTGTGAATTAAGTCCAAAATACTATTGTGCAAAATGTATTTATTTTAAAATACACTTCAGCTTTTGTTTTAGAATCGGACTTTTGCAGATCTAAAATAGAAACTAACAATTATTTATTCTATAACAAAAGCTTTAAAGGATATTTCTGGGGGAAAAATACAGTATATTTTGCTGAGGCTTGCATCATGCTCTCCAATTATTCCTGACTTTTAACACCTACATCCATAGCATTGTAACAACTCTGCAGGCTTCCTCAGAGGAAAGAAAAAATGTTAAAGAGCAAAAAATTAACTACAGGGAAATCTTATAGTGAAAAGAGAGAGCGAGGGAGAGAGAGTGTGTGTGTAAAATAAATATATATTATACACACACACAAATTTCACTCTTCATAGGAATTAACTACAGTCAGAACTGCAATTTACATGCTGAAGGAATTTGTTACTTTCACTGACAATGATATACCAAGGTTCATTACACCTAGTTTACTACGAGCAGGTTCCATTGTGTTTACTAATAAAAACCCACATACAGGTCTGTCTCATCTTACGCTGGGGTTACGTTCCGCGGTCAGCGCCTAAAGCGAAAACCGCGTATAGTCAAAATTACATTGAGTGTAATGGCGGGCAGAATTGTCCGCACTACAGAAACAGTATTTAAATTGTTATTTTTCTCTTTTTTTTTGGTTTTTTTCTTGTTTTTGCCGACCGCATAAAGCTGAAATCGCACATGTTAAATGCGCTTAAGATGCGACAGACCTGTACTATTCTTAGTGTATTTATCTTTAGAATCATAGAAATGAATACACTGGTTATACACTTTCAGCAACATCAGTGTAAGCTTTTTATGCTCTCACTAGTGGGAATGTTATGTCATTATTAAAAGCTATTTTGACTGCAAGTATGAACACAGAAAATCTGGCCCACACTGAGGAATTGCACTCAAACCCTCAATGAGGTCCCATGCTTTTCACCTATCAGAAGCTGGGAACACTAGAGAGGTAGTCCTTTCAAACTCTAGGGAAAGTGCTACAAATGCCAGCCAAATGGGAGACAGATGTAGAAGAAAAAGCAACAAACACATTCTGAAGGGTGCCATCCCTAACTCTCTCTGGCTTGAGGGATATTACCAGTGATGCAAGTGCCAAAGGTAGTAAAAATCTCAGGAGGGACCCCCTCTACCTAAACCCAATCAAGACAAGTAATACAATGATTAATGTGTATGTCTATTACATAACTAAGTTTACTAATGTTGTAGTTTATAACAAGTCAAGAGCCCAGTGCAACTAAAGCACTTACATTAGCTACTCATTATACTTCCTGATCAGTTAGAGTGGGCAACAGGTATCTAGCTAGACTCATTTGATGAAACAGTCCTCCAATACATTATGACTTTGCAAGAGAAACATTTGCCAAAAAAAAAAAGGGGGCGGGGGAGTGCGGCTAGAATCTCATGATCCTAGTATGTTTCTTTTTGCAGCCCTGCATAAAGACTTTGATACAAAAGGATCTACTAGAATGCTGATCAGTTTCCCTCTGCAGCCTTAAGTATGGAAAGTGTTACAGTTTGGCAGCTACTGCTGCTGCTTACTCTCAAACAAAAAAAGTGCAAAAAAGGGGGAGGGGGAGGAGGTGGAAACAGAAAGTATTGAACAGTCAGGAGAAAAAACCAAACAGAGAAAGAAAAAGGTGAGAAGAAAAAAGAGCAATACAAATGCAACCAGTAAGGTGACGCAAACAAGGATGGGGTGGGAGTAAAACCAAAAGAGAAAGAAGTGGACAAAGAGAACCAGAAAAAGCAGAAATAATGACGGGTCCCCACATTGGTACCACACATCATTTCCCCCCACGGAGATTTTGAGCATGTGGATTACAAAGTTTAGGAGTGAGCTTCCTAAAATATTACAATTTTTCGACTTACTTCACCTTAAAATACTGTATATTATATGGGAGGAGGATGCAGTCTCAGCACCCGAGAGACTCACAGCTATTTCTTTTACCTGTGGAGTGCTCAGATAACATTTTACCACTTATTCTTTCCCCAGATTCTGGTCAACATAGATGTAAAGCAAAAGCACTATTAATCCACAGTAATATAATAGGCCTGATCCCACTCCCATTAAAGTCAAAGCTTTTTTCCCCATTACAGACAATGGGAAACAGGACCAGGCCCAATACCATTGATAAAAGTCAACCAATTGCCATTGCACAAGATTAAAAAGAAATCCCACAGGAGCCATGTTTGTCAACAAGTGCATATGAATGAAGAGATCTTTTTATGTCATTTAAATGTAGGGCTAATTTTTTTTCAAAATATGTGGTAAGATAATGTGAATCAAGATAATTTATATAGTTGTAAATATATAAAACACTATGTATTAACATTTAGTATACACAAACTTACCTTTGCATATTAAAATACAAAATGATTTTATACAATTAAAGTCAGACACCATGACATTGGAATAGTAATTGATACAAAACACTGAATGCAGTGCAATGTGTAGGCATTCATATTTTTTGGACAAATATATTCACCACAAGCAGCCTTTTATTTTGACACATGAGCCACACAATTCCACATGAGGATGCCATTGTAGCATTTACAAGTTTAGTAAAGCTAAGGATTTACATAAACATTAAAGGAGTTAGGGGAAGCAGGATGGCATGTGTCCAGTACACTCCAAAAGGGTGTCTGTTTTGTTTTTGGCTAAAGCAAAAGCTTAAAGAACTATGGGTTCGCAAAGCAGATTCAGCAGACAGTAGCCAGAAACAGTGGGTTTTTTGGCGCATGCTTGGATCAGGTGACAGTACAGACTGAAAACTATGGCAGCTCACTGAAATGGTTACAGAAAGTAATGGCCCTGAATTCTAGGTGAAAGCAAAGGCAAGCATACATAGCACTCCATCACAAGCTTTTCTAGCAAATCTATTAAATAGTTTAGCAAGGGTTTTCTAAAACTTTATGCAAAAGGTTTGCAACAAATTCTATTGCTATTAATTGTTCTTTATTGTAAACCAGATATTGTGAATATTTAATTATTAAAGAACACATTTCTATTAATGTTTCAACATCAGCATGATGCCTATATCTAAGTGGAAGCACAAGCATATTGTTTCTAGAGCTGAAAGATTTGAAAAATGATGTACATGGGAAGGTATCCTTCATAGAGACGGTGCAAACTAAATCCTGCTCCAACTGAAAAGTCTAAAACTTACTGTTTATTGAACAGTTTTGGAAAGTGCAAACAAATGCATCACAATTGTGTTATAAAGTATTATCTTGAACCTCAAATGTTCTTTCCAATCAGTTCCAATTGCAGTCAATTTAGCTTTTGGTTCTTTACTTTAGAATGCAAGTTTGGTCTCTATTAGTTTGTATACAGACACAGGACAAAATCCTGCCCCCATCTCCCTGGATGGAGAGCCCTAGACAGAGCAGAACTGTATAGTTCTACTGTTCTGGGTGGCAAGGGGGAGTATATTTCCAGAGCCCAGCTTTCTGGGCTCTTCCCTGCATGGGACCCGTATTTCTTTCCAGGGGTTAAATTAGACCAGCTCTCAGAGGCTTAGTGAGCCAGTACTATTTTCTAGGATCTTGCACTGGAGAATTTAAACTTTTTAAAGAAAATTAAGTCTGTAAATCCTTAAATTTCAAATATAGCCATCAAAATATCAACTGAATGTAAATTGATGCAGAGATGTCTGGGCAGAATCTGCAGACAGCCTGAAGTAATAGCTCTATGAAGTATGAATTGCTGCAGTTAATTTCAACTGTGTGTTAACTCTGAAGTCTAATAATGAAAATTTAGAATGTCAGCATTAAGAAAGGAGAAGAACAAGCCTATTATTAAGGATTTTCACAATCTACTGAGAGTGGCATTTCTTGCTGATGTCTCAAAAAAGTGGAGCTTGGGAGAGTAACTATATCTTTCAAAATCAACCTTTGGATCTTTCATTATGAAGATCCACCACCATATACCTTGTGGGGCAGGGACTCAGTAGCAGTGAGGGCTACTGTAACCTCAAAATTGTAGAGGTGGACAGAGTGGCTCTCTTCTGCTCTGTAACTTGAACTCCCTTGCCCAAACCTCTCAGAACTTCTTTCTGCCAAATCCTCCTAACCGGGCTTGAGAGTGAAGAGTAAAGGTGTGGGGGAAGAGATCCTGCCTCTAGAGTATGGTCCAGATAAAAGCATGATCACTCCTTTTTCCACTGATGGTAGCAGTTAGCTTATCTGCTTATCTGGTACTGGAGAGGATTTCCAATACATTGCAATAGTGTATTCTGCAGGGTGCATTTTTGGGAAACAAATGTCTGTTTTGTTTACAGGAACTCTCCTCTGGTCTCCAGCCCAAGAACATCTTAGAGCCCTAGCTGCTACTTGAAAGTCAGGCAGCTGCAACAGCCAAGTCAACTTTTCTCCTCCTACAGATGATTAAGAGGTTGCACCTGTTTCTTCCAGATGCAGACCTTGCAACTACTTTCCATGCCTGTCATCTCAAGTTTAAATTACTGCAATACCTTTACATGGGGCTAAATCATCCAGAAACTGCAGCAGGTCCAGAATTCACTGGCTCACTTACTGGTGTTAAACAGGCTGTCTTTTTGTGAACACATTAAACCTGTATTCTGATCTGCACCAGCTGCCTGTTGGTCTCAAGTTTGATGTTAAGATCATGGTATGAACCCATAAAACCCTAAAGTGGCCTACAAGCAGGCCCTGATCCTGCAAAGATTGATGCACATGCTTCGATTTTTGCTCTGTGAATAGTCCCATTGACTTCAATGGGGATACTCACAGTGTATTACGTTTGCATGAAAGCTTTTACAGGATGGGGGCCTAAGATACCACCTCTTGCCCTGCAATGTCCTGCCATAGTTGCATAAGGGAAGGTACCTGCAATGAAACTCCACTGGTATGACAGAGAGGGGATGGATGGCAGGGCATTTTCCATTAGGACCCCAAATCTTTGGAACTTGCTTCCCCTGTTGGTCTGTAAAAGCCCAAGCTTGTTAGTCTTTGGGTGTACTGGAAGGCCTATGTTTTCTCTCACAATTATAAGGAGATAAGTGATACACACGGCTGCTGCCCAGACCTATAAAAGTCTGATGAGGATTTTGTGAGGAAGTTAATTATTTTTGTTATATTTATGTTGTCGCTAGGTTAATTTATTTGATCTTGAGGTAACTGAAGTATGTGTATTTTTAAAAGATTGCCAAGGACACCCAGAGAACTGGGTGGGTGCTCATTTACAGCAGAATAATACAAATATAAATAAGCCAATAAGTTAAATTAGCATTCCTTGAGGTTAGAGATGCTGAATTCTTACTTCACCATCCTCATTTGTTTTAGGGGCTGCTGAACAAGAAGGAGATCATCTTCTATCCCTTGTCTGTATTACAATCCCTTTCCCTCTGCTATTTTCTACTATTTAACTTTGTAAATTGTTTTGGGATTCATTCTGTAAGAAAGATGCTATACAAAATAAAGCTGTGTTGAATTAAATTAAATTGGCATAGATACCACTTACTGAAATAGAATCACATTTCCTTTCAATGATTCGTATTTTTTCATCTTACTGATCTCTCAAATGGATAACTGACACTCACAGGAAGTAAGAACAATCGTTAGAACAAAAAACAAACTCAGAACAAGGGCTGCCTTGTGAAACTTTGGAACATGCATACAGAAGTACAGCAAGTATTTTAAGAGTGGTAACCATCTACACAAAGAAGTTGGAAGCTTCAGAACAATAGTTCTGAAATTTAATTGGTACATAGTGATTTAGCCCTAAAAGCTACAGTATTAGTAACTCTTTAGAAACAAATCAGGAAAATCCTATATGCCTTAGGTGAATTACAGCTAATCCCTTTTCACATAAATCAGACTTCAATCATGAATATCTGCCAGACAGCTTGTGTTTAAAATAAAGCACCCAAGCTATTTAACATATTATTCAAAATAAATTATCCCCCATCCTCAATTGAAACATTTAAGTCCACGGGGAGAGAGTACATCACCCACATTTAAAGCTTAAATCCTATTCAGTACCTAGATACTACAGTAACGGCTACTTTTACAAATGTGACAGATTAAGTTAGATAAAATAGCGTTTAGAATAGGAGCCTAGTAGTTCTTACTGGAAGGACTCTGTAGTTCTAATTCCAGTTCTGTTACAGGTTTGCTCTGTGAGTTTCAGCAAATCACTTCTTTGTGCTTCAGTTTGCCCTAAAAAAATACCAGTTTACAAAGGTGTTGAAAGGTTTACTAAATATTTGAAATGTGCTTTGAAAACCCTTGAGTGGAAGGAATTATAAAAATTCAAGTAATAGTGTGAAGGACAACATTCAACACCTCATTTTTGTTTAATATGTCCCAAACGATTCAGGCAAACAGAACATCAGAAAGTTCTTTATAACATGTAGTACTGTATTAAAGAGATACAGTATGCATAACTGAAAGTGCACCTACCTAATATATTTATTCCCAGACGAAAAAACATTAAAATAGAATTTGTTGAGAATAAGTAAAACTAATCTTTGGGTAAAATACATTATAGGGATGTTGTAATTATTCTGAAAACCAGCTATTATAAACCTAGAAAATTCAGAATTAAGGTTAAGGGCAATATCATGGTTACAATTATGATAAAGGTATTTTTAGTATTTGTGGTCCCAGATCAGGTAAAAGTGATTTTTAAAGATACAGTTTTATAAATATACATATATTTCCTCTCAGGACATCACTACAGGGCAATTAATGTTGTTTGAATGACTTTTGCATTTTTTATCTTAACATGTTCTGATTCCTTTAATTTCCTAGGTTTCTAATATTTTGCTTTGGAAATATTTCAATGTCCCTATAATGTATTTTACCCTTAAGTTACTGATCCATTCTCCCAAACTTAACTCCCCCTGAATATAGATTTTTTTTGTCAGGAATTTCCTACATTTAAAAAAAAAAAAATTAAAAATTCCAGTACAAAAACTACACAAGAAACCCAAAGAGAATGCCCTCATGCAATATTTCTAATGATCTGAAGATAAGTAGTATCACTCTTACATTTTTGTTTGTTTGTTTAAATTTTAAGGGCAGATTGACTAACACAGTGACTCAACCTTTCCAGACTGCTGTTCCCCTTTCAGGAGTCTGATTTGTCTTGCGTACCCCAAGTTTCCCCTCACTTAAAAACTACTTGCTTATAAAATCAGACATAAAATACAAAAGTGTCATAGCACACTATTACTGAGAAATTGCTTACTTTCTCATGTTTACTATATAATTATAAAATAGATCAACCGGAATATAAATATTGTACTTACATTTCAGTGTATATAGAGCAGTATAAACAAGTCATTGTCTGTATGAAATTTTAATCTGTACTGACTTTGCTAGTGTTTTTATGTAGCTTGTTGTAAAACTAAGCAAATATCTAGATAAGGTGATGTACCCCTGAAACACCTCTGCATACATCCAGGGGAACACACACTCCTGGTTGAGAACCACTGCACTAGTACACCAATGCAGTGAAAAGCAGCCAGAACCCACCAACCATTTAAGATGGGTTTACTTTTGCTTTGCATTACCAGAGTAGCTCAGAGCAGACAAATCACAGCGGTGAATCTGGCCTTGAAATTCAGATACTGGTTTAGAGAACTGTGTTAGTAACACTGATGCTATGTGAAGATGGGGCAGGGAAAGCTCAGTTTCTTGAGTCCCAAGCTTTACAGGAACCTTCTGTGCTCTTAGTTCAGTTCCCTCAGCAGTGTTGTCTCAAACATAGAGCAACTCCAGCAGCAGTGCCACAGAGAGCTTTTTAAGCCAAATATCCATGTTAGTACGCAATCATGGAATCTTTAAAGAACAGCGATAGGCCAAGTAAATCTATCCATTAAGAATTCCTGACACATGTGGCTAGTATTTCTCATACCACTGAGTCATTACAACAAATGAATTGCTACAAGCAAATCAGGTGGAGAGGAAGCATGATAATTAGCTTAGTTATCTCTGATGACACAATGGCCCCAATTAAGGCACCTGAGCTGCTGAACTGACCCTGTCTATATCCTACATAATCATAGCAATTAGATACAACAATCATTAATAAGAAGTTGAATTAGAACCTAATTTCTTCAAATATAATTCATACACAAAAAAGTTTGAGAGTCTGTGTTATTCAATTGTTATTCTCATTTAGGACTAACAAAAGACTGACAGATGTCTAATTTCTTAAAGCTCCTAGTTTAATAAATTTTAACTCAAACTAATTAATTGATTTACTTGTAAATTCCCAGAAAATTAATTCTGTATTGAAGGAGTAAGTGCTGTATACTTGCGGAGCATACAATATATTTTTCATACAAAACAAAGAAGTTGATTTGCTGTGTTAAATGTAAAACAGAACTCATCTTAAGCAATTAGCATCTCCATAATTTCTGCACTTTCTTATAGGTATGTGTATCCTTGTAAAAAGGACTGTGTTTAAGAGCAGGCAAGTATGAAATATGGAGCTATGGTTCTATTAAGGGGTTCTAGAACTTATCATGGAGGTTGCAAGTATCATAACCTAAAATAAAATTATAACCCTTAAATTTAAAATTTGGCCTCTGGGTTCATCCCTGATTGGGCTGCCTAATGACTGACTCTCTCTCCAGCCTGAAACTCCAAAATGGTTTCTATTACTGCCTTACCCCAACTCCACAGACTAACAGCACCCAGTGCACGTGCTCCTTGAATGCCACTTAAGCAGTTTTTGACCAGATGCTTAGATACCAAAGTGATAGACACCTTCTAAATACTTAAAATAGGTGGTGGTTTTTATTGGTCATTGGTGTGCCATCACAGCTGTGAACTAACCTACATTAACTTTAGAATTCTAAGCAGAATGTTCCAAATATCAAGGGGAAGATGACAGTTTGACTGCTGGCACTGAAAAAAAGACTGCCCTTAAGGCTCAATAGTTCATACATCAGCAACACACTACAAATTACAAAAGATGTTCTACCTTGGAATTATACAACCAGGAATCACCTGGACAGAACGAAGTATGATTTAGTCTGTTTGGAAGTCATAAGTAATAAAAACAAATTCAAAGGGATAGTTCTCCATCAGTTGGCAACAGTTCAAGTAAATAATCTGTTTACAACATTAACAGCTCTAACACAGGCAAGCAGTCTGCTACTAAAATAATCCTACATTATCTACATCCTGAGGGTTTGACAGTAACCAGCATTAGCTAGAATAAACCAGTTACTGTTACCTATTTTAAAACAATCTAGCCCCAGTAATCCCAGCAATGCAGACATGAATAGATAGTCTTCTAATTTAGAGTTCAAGGAGACTGCTACAGGGTGTGATTGCAACAGTACTGAAGATACAGACCCTCACCGAGATAAACAAGTAACAATTTTAAAAAGAGCACTGAAAGTATGTTTCGTATATACGCACTTTTAAAATTCAACTTTCTGCTGATTAAAATAGCCCTTGCAGATTTAAGACAGAAATGTTACAATGTTTTATTATTTATAGCAATGAATATCAAAAATGGTAATAACTGAATGACCAGTATGTGATTTTTAAACGTTTACATTTGCAAAGTTAAAAAAGCCAAAAACACTTGTTCTCAGTGGACCAGGTCCAAATTAAGTGCCAGACTTAAATATTTAGCTCTTTTCTCATTTTTTTCCAGACTTTCAGTTATTAACTTGATACTGCTGAAGGCCCCACACCTCTGCATCAGGATCATCTAGCACAAATTTCCACAATGAAGTCAGTGGGACTCCAGAAGGGCACAGGAGTAGTGGATCTCAGTATAATATCAGGGACAAAGTTTGCAACTGTTGCTTTGGAGCACAACTAGTTACTGAAGAAAGATACCTAATTTATCATATACCTATTGCTTTATCATCCAGGCACAATGAATAGTATAATTTAAAAACACCTTCAAATGACAGCATTACCTTAAAATAGAGCCATCTCTGTTAAAAGATAAAGCCTGTCCTCTACTCTGCATATTATTTAAGTGTATTTAGTATATAAACAGTATAGTAAAACCAACTACATACAAGCTCTTTCTAAAAGATTAAACAAACACAACTAAGTGCACACCTTAAAAATGAACACTGACCAAGTATTTCAATATCTAATAACCAGAGACCGACAGAAATGTAGGTCTGGAAGGGACCTCAATAGGTCCTCTAATCCAGTCCTCTATACTGAGGGCATGTCTTCACTACCGGCCAGATCTGCGGGCAGCGATCGATCCAGCGGGGATCGATTTATCGCGTCTAGTCTAGACGCGATAAATCGACCCCCGAGAGCTCTCCTGTCGATTCCTGTACTCCAGCTCTGCGAGAGGCGCAGGCAGAGTCGACGGGGGAGCGGCAGCAGTCAACTCACCGCAGTGAAGACACCACAGTAAGTCGATCTAAGTACACCTCTACCCCGATATAACACGAATTCAGATATAACACGGTAAAGCAGCGCTCCGGGGGGGCGAGGCTGCGCGCTCTGGCAGATCAAAGCAAGTTCAATATAACGCGGTTTCACCTATAACACGATAAGATTTTTTGGCTCCCGAGGACAGCGTTATATCGGGGTAGAGGTGTATGTCGACTTCAGCTACGTTGCATAACTTAGATCGATCCCCCCCAGTGTAGACCAGGCCTGAGGCAGGATTAAATATTATAGATCATCCCTGACAGGCATTTGTCTAACCTATTCTTAAAAACCTCCAATGATGCACATTCCACAACCTCCTTAGGTAATTTGTTCCAGTGCTTAACTATCCTTTCAATTAGGAAGTTTTCCCTAATGTCTAGCCTAAATCTCCACTCTGCAATTTAAGACCATTACTTCTTGTCCTGTCCTAGGTGGATAAGGAGAGCCATTTATCACCCTCTTCCTCAAAACTTTTTACCTACCTGAAGACTGTTATCATGTCTACCCTCCATCTGCTCTTCTCCAGATTAAACAAATCCAATTTTTTTCAATTTTTCCTTATAGGTCATGTTTTCTAGACCTTTTTTTCATTTTTGTTGCTCTCCTCTGGACTTTCTCCAATTTGTCCACATCTTTCCCAAAGTGTGGTCCTCAGAACTGGTCAGAGTACTCCAGTTTACTCCAGTTGAGGCCTTATCAGTGCTGAGTAAAGTAGAATAATTATTTCTCATGTCTTGCTTCCAATACTCCTGCTAATACACCCCAGAATGTTTGCTTTTTTTGCAACAAGATTACATTGTTAGTTCATATTTAGTCTGTGATACACTATAACCCTCTGATCTTTTTCTGCAGTACTCCTTCCTAGGCAATCATTTCCCATTTTGTATTTGTGCAGTTGATTATTTCTTCCTAAGGCCTGGTCCACACTAGGGGGAGGGATCGATCTAAGATACGCAACTTCAGCTACGAGAATAGCGTAGCTGAAGTCGACGTAACTTAGATCGAATTAAAATTACTTACTTCGCGTCCTCGCGGCGCAGGATTGACGGCCGCGGCTCACCCGTCGACTTTGCTTCCTCCTTTCGCACTGCTGGAGTTCAGCAGCCGACGGGAGAGCGATCGGGGATCGATTTATCGTGTCTACACTACACACGATAAATTGATCCCCGATAATTCGATCGCTACCCGCCGATCCGGCGGGTAGTGTAGACGTAGCCTAAGTGTAGTCCTCTGCATTTGTCCTTACTGAATTTCATCCTATTAATTTCAGACCATTTCGTCAAGATCATTTTGAATTCTAATCCTGTCCTCCAAAGAGCCTGCAACACTGCCCAGCTTGGTATCATCTGCAAACTTTGTAAGCACGCTCTCTATGCTATTATCCAAATCATTTATGAAGATATTGAATAGAACCAGACCCTGGACAGATCCCTGTGGGACCCCACTTGATATACTCTTTCAGCTTGACTGTGAATCACTGATAACTACTGAGTATGGTTTTCCAATGAGAAATTCATCCTCCTATTGTAGGTTTATCTAGGCTATATTTCCCTAGTTTGCTTAGAAGGTCACATGAGACAGTATCAAAAGCCTTACTAAAGTCAAGATAGCTCTCTTCTACTGCTTCCCCCAATCCACAGGGCTTGTTACCCTGTTGGTTTGACATAACGAATGGGTTTGGGACAGGAATCAGAAACATGCAATCCTAAAACTATTTTATGAAGACTATACATAGAATTGCAAACACAGAGGGACTCAACTTCTCCTACTGACACCAATACAGAATAGGAACTCTAGAAGTCTTATATAGAAAGAACACTATACACAGTAGTCAGCAAGAAAGAGGCAACTTATATCAGCACACAGCTACAGAAATAAGATGGATTTGTTCACAAGGATATACTCTATACTTCCTATGCATGTTTAAGTCCCTGATGCTTTTACACATTATGTTCACAAAGACTCCATAATCACAGCTGTTGGTGCCACAGTATGCTCTTGTATAAAAAAGGCAAGGATCCCTACTCTAAATGTCCAAATCTAATGCCCAGTGAAGTTAATGGAAGCATTTCCATTGACTTCAATGAGAGTTGGAGCAGGCCCTAAGTGAGTATATATTAACAAGCCAACTATCTTTTGCAGTTCTTTAAAAAAACACTGAATAAAGTACTACTGAATAAAGTCAGAGTTACATTGTTTAGTGGAGTCAACCACAATTCTATTCAAGAGACAAGGAATACAAGCCTGAATAGCTACAGTATCTCTAGAAAAATTAAGGGTAGGACATAAAAATTTTAAGATAAATCTGGAGTGGAAATTACCTTGCACTGTGCATTATAAATATTTGTTTTAAAAGAAAATAGAGATTAAGCAGAAAAACAGCAGATAGAAAAACAAGTGGAAGGAAAATCTGTTATGTCTAATAGATTGGAAAAATAATTCAAGGATCGTTAATGTTTACAGAGTCATTTCTGTAACGCTGCCAAGGTCAGTAAGACCTTGGGTTATCTGTCATCTCAGTTCTAGTTGCATAAGTAAACTGCCTGTGGGTAGTTTTAACTACACATTTAGCTACACTTTCCTGAAAGTTTTCTAAGGTTTATATTCAATGATTTCTGCTGGGCCCATTCTAGTTCTTTTCTAATTGTCCTTTTGACGCTTGCACATATTTCCACCATTGCCCCATCATCCTCTATCATCTTAGGTCTGATCCAAAACCCAATGAAGTCAATGAGGGAATTCACATGGACTTCAGTAGGCTTTGATCAGGCCCCATATTTCCAAACCTAAAGAGTCCGTGTGTCTGAATAGTGATTTTATGCAATAATGGGAAAGCAGTGATCTGCACTTTTCCATTTAATTATGCAAACACCAACTGTGATCTTTGTCATAATGGTGCAACTACACTGACTTAATAGAGTTTTGTTGGTGCACTGAAAAGAGAATTTGGCCCCCAAAGAATTTATGCAAAGCTTTAACTTAAGGAGAGTTTTAAAATCAGTGTACATAGCTCATAACAGAATCACTTTAAGCTAAAACTAAAGATTAAAGTTTTAAGATTAAAACTAAAGATTAAAGTTTTAAGATTAAAACTAAATACATTCTCTTTTTTAAGTCACTGTTTACTGAATTATAAATCTTGAATCTAAACATACAATGAAACAAAAGAAATGACTAACATCTGCCAGATAATATAGCCACTGAGTCAAAATTATCTGTAAGGAAAGTAATGATTTCCAAAAAAATAATCTCATTAATTTCAGGGTACATCTGATGTACAAATAAACATTGAAACAACATTGTCATTAGCCATAAAAATGAAAGGGAGATTCAACCCTCCAAAACATGTCTGTAGAAAATTATCATTTTTATTAAAGATTATAGAAAGGTTAAAACCCACAAATTTTACTAACTAATTTTGGACAGCCGAAGGTCCATTTAGGTGTAGAAAGGATTCTTACTCCAGTCACATAACGCTCTGACAGCTGCCTTAACTCTGAATAGTCACACCAGCACACACAAATATTACAGCTCAAATCAGAGATTTTAAAGGAAAAGGCTACAAGTGCTCACACTTAAAATCTTGCTGTTTCCACATGTTCTGATGTTTGACAGCTATGAACATGTTATGCCATTTTCTGTTGTACTGAATTTTCCATTGTCACCTTTGAACACCAGATGGCAACATGAAATGCAATTCATATGTACACTACAAATTTGATTACTGTGAAAGAAAACCCTCTGTTTATGTGTTTAGTTACTGTAGCTATGGGATCAAAACCCAGACAAGCTATCTCCCCATCACCTCAAATACAAAACTAGACTTCTGGAGGATTTTCAAACATCAAAAATAAGTTTATAAAGAGGTGTTTTGGGGCTATGAAGATAGGAAAAAACCTGGGGATCCCCTAACACTATTTTCTCCTTTTGTCTGTCTTTCAGGTCACTGGAGTTAAGGAGATTCTGTTGGAGCAGTTCCCGACAGGGAAGATGAAATGTGTGTTATAAGTGTGTTAACAAACAAATAAAAACAAAACAAACAAAAATGTGCATATTAAAACTATATATAATTTAGTACATGGAAAGTGGTCTCTAATCAACAACTTCCTTTCACTTGATGATGACTCTTCTCTTTTCTCATTCAGTTTGGCCTCAGTACTGCCTTTGACATGATCAACTCATCCCACTGGATCTACACAAGTGTCTTAGATTCCATCCTGTCATAGTTCTGCTCCTACAGTACCTAATTGTTTTTCTTCCATTATCTGGTGGTGCTTCCTCTACTCTACCAAGTTCTTCCTCTTCTTCTATGGAGCCCCTCAAAGCAGATTCATTATTTTGGAAATATTACAGGCCCACTGACATCTACAGGCAAGACTGTACTATTTATGCACAGCCCATAATAAGGAATGGCATGGAGCTGCACTGCCCTAAGCACAGCAACAGGAGGTAGAATGTTTCCCTCAAGCTCCCAGATGCTCAGAGGCTGCTTGCTCACCACTACATCCTTTTATGTGGCCCATTCTAAAAGCCACAGCAGCTGGCAAGCTCTGCTGGCCAGTATGTGAGATGGAAAAGTCATGGCTTTGCCTTCTCCAGGGCATCTTGTGCCTCCAGAAGAATATTAAAGTAGTAGTCCCTACACTTCCCCCAGCACAGGGACTGGTATGAAGGGACTTATGAAGGCCACTCTTCCTCGCACTATGCACCCATATATGGACCTGGCAGAATCTGGGCCCATGGTTACAAAAGAATAAGACTTTTCCCTTTGAATTTTTAATAAATCAAACCAAACAATTACCATCAGGGATGTCAGCTTGACGTGTTTACAAAACAAGACTTATGAGCCAACACACATTGGACTGCTCCCCTACCCTTTACTTTCTAAGTAGTAAGTTTGTCCTCAAAGTCTCTTCTTTTAGATCTCTTTTGAGCAAATGTATTCATCCAATATCTGAAGTTGGAAGAAGTGCTGGATCAGGCTAGAAGTGGTTGTGTAGACAAGAATCCACCCCCTTCCCCAAAAAAACTTTGTTTATGATTTGATTTCAACTGTGACATTAAATTAAAAGCCACTAAAATCAACTGAACAACAACTTTTCAGGTTGATATTAAATAATTCTAGCAGTACTATTTTATAATAAAACATTGTTTTGCATTTTGATAATGTATGGAAAACCTTTTTAAAGAATATTATGACAATTAGACATTGATTTATTTGGTGGCTAAACAGATTTAAATTTGAAATATTAACCTAATTAATGATCCAAAACATTTCTAAGAACTTCACTGAGCTGCCATAATTTCTGTCAGCATATGTAGTACTGAATGACTAATAAAATACCTGAATTGAAACTATTCCAGTCTAGCAGTTTGTATGATCTTGTGTTACCCATAATTCCGACAAAGGCTGAGTTCAAAACAGCAAATTAGTAGATCAGTTATAGGAGCAGAATAGTGAAAAAAAACACTACCAACAAGAACACAATTGACAACACCACTCCACAGGAACTGGAAAGACACAGACAGCAGAGTTAATAAGAGGTTGAAATAGAAAGGGAAGAAAGTAAGGAGCATACTATAGCACTCGGCATGATCAGGTGTACAGTATATAGCAATTACCACATTTTTTTTTCTGTTTTGTTTTCAAACAACTGCTTTAAATGTTCTTTCCTTTTCTACATTTTCCTATTTATTTACTTGGCAGCTTATGTGTTTCCTTTGCAAGGAATTGAGTCAAATTATTATTTGACTCAAAAGCTGGTTAAGATAGTTCCCACACCAGTTACTGGGGTTTCCAAATTGTTTCTCTCTTTCTCTCAGGCATGATACTGAATTTGATGGATCGTGAATCCTACATTCACTTGTCAGAAGCAATCAAAGTTCTTCAGCAGATGCTGCTGGAGCCATTTTCGGGTGCAAACAGAAACTATTTAATCAGCATATGCATCTACCATCAGTTTTTCTCCTGCTTTCAGGCAGTCTGTTATCAAATGTTAGTCAGTAAAAAAAAAAAAATGTGCATAGTGCAAGATGTTATTTCAGAAAATATCAGAATATAGTTGATATCTTTCCCATTCCTTCTAAGAATGCTTTTTGCTCTGATGCAGGCTTATAAGTAACACACACAAGTTTTTTATAAAGAGAATACTATACTGATAATTTATTACACTGTAAAATAATCAAGGATTTATTAGTATCATATTTAAGGTAAGTATGTAAAGCCCCGAGCTAACTGCAAGTCAGGGGAGTTGAGGACATACATAAATTGAGTATATTTATCCTCTAATGCATTAAGATATTTCTTTTCATCTTCTAACTATTGCATACATAGGAATAAAACAAAACCTTAGACGATTACACGCAGGGAAAAGAAAATGTGTGTACTTAAGTCACTTCAAAAAACCCTCAAAAATAGTTTTCTTACATTTATGTGACTCATGGATTTTGTTTCACATTCCTGTCACATTTTATTGAGTCTTAAACCAATAACTTGAAGTTATCTAGACCCATTTACAGAAATCACAGATAGTGTGGGAAGTCAATGACAGGTAAAAGATTAAAAAATAAAATAAAATAAAAAAAAAGACTGATGCCTGAAAAAGATGCATTTGCAAAAATTTTAAAAGCTAATTACTCCTGGCTAGTGAATGCAAAACCACAGTAGATGCTATTTTTCTTTAATCTGCCTCTGTTTCAGGGGAACTGACCAACTCAAATGTTTTATTTTTAGGCATATTTTCCATTTGATTCAGTGAATAATACCAAGATGAAGTACTAACAGCCAAGAGCTGCTGAACTCTGATGCCAGAAATAGAGCATGCAAAATGCATTAGCATTGGAGTTTCCAAGTATTTGGAGTTTCCAAGGAAAAATTATCTACAGAAAATTACTTTAAGGTTTTCACTTGTTGCAAAATAAAAAGTTGTTTCTGTTTATATCACTTAAGAGTCAAAAACACTGGATGAGCTAAACTGTGGCCAATCCTTAAAGATTTTAAAAACTGCTGGAAATTAAACAAAGTTTAAAGTTAACATGAAGGATTTCATCTGCTTTCATGGCTTTCACATAAAACATTTCATTTCAGAATTGCATCAAAGTTAACATTAAACCTTGGCCAAAAATTAACCCACAGCTTCAAAATCCAAAAGGCATTAATTCTGGTTCTACATTATTAGGTTCATAGTCCTTTACTGCTTCATTACACCAAAAACATTAAGAAAAAATTGCTGAAGAGTTTCTCACTAAAAATCTTTTTCCTGCATGACTAATATTTTTCAAATTCTCATTCTTATCTGGAAAACTACAATGTTGTTTTAGTATATTTTTTTAATTTAAAAAAATAAACCCAAGGTCACAGTGAGACATGACTGAAAAAAGATTTCTTTAGTTAACATACCAGGATTGTGGATGCGGTCCAAAAGCTTCACAGAGCGTGCACTGACCACACCACCAACATGGACAAGGAAGCCAGATGGAAAGGCCGTCAAGGTAAAAAAGGGAAATTCCTGTTCGGATTAAAAATATAAACAGCAGGTGACCATCTGTAAAACACTGCTGTCTGCCAATCAACATGCTGTAATTTATTATGCTCTTTGAAATACAGGCAAAGCATTAACACTAGGCAAAACACTTATTTTAAGCTTATTATGCACTATATCAGTTGTATGCCATTCAAGTATCCAACACAATGTGGTATTAGCAAAAGTATTCTAAGCAGTAAAATTACTTTCCCCCCATAGATTTGCATTTGGATATGGATATTAATTAACAACCCAAATCTTATTAAAATGTTGACTTTACAAAGCCTACATTAGCTTTTTTTTTCCTTTAAAGGTACACTAAAAGAGTGAAATAAAAATAATGTTATTTATTTTCTGAAGTGATGAGGCTTAGTATTTAACTTACTTATGCCTCTGCACTTTTTAATGCTGGCTGCTACAACTGAGGGTAGTTTGGTATCCAAATTTTGAGTGGAACTGATTTTTGCTGCTGCAAGCATGAAGAGCGCCGTATTAAATAAAGTGCATCTAACACAAATGTCAACAAAGACTGGTCTGACAGCACCAATGGCTCTGGATAAAACAAAAATTATTCATGTCTTTAGAATAAACGTGAAAGATTTTGAAGTACAATTATTAGACCATTCTTTACTAGATTAAGAAATAGTCACTATCACCAATCATTCTAAATTATTTTCCTTAGGCACATTTTTTTACTATCTGCAGCAAAAATGAGAAAGCAATACTCCTCCATGTCCAGACTACCTACTCAAGACAGTCTCTGTGAGAAACAAGGCCTAAGGGCTTGACATAGTTTTTCACAATGTATGTGCTGTGAAATAAATTCCTCACATTCAAATGAGATGGGCCCAAGATGGACAGATTTAATTTTATAATTATAGACATACGTACTGAAATATAGCATACTTATGGGGGAAAGGAGATGGGTTTCCATCTACCAATTCTACAAGCAGAGAGGCAAGAAAATAAATGAGTCATGCAACAATGGTTATTTTATACAGTTTTTATGGCTGATTAAGTGTTAAAAAAGAATATTGTAATTTTAAAGCGATTGCCTAAATTAAGCATTCCACTCAGATTCTAGTCAACCGACAAAGTGCAGCTTAAATAGAGACTATCAAATCTCCTGAGACAATGATTGGCATTAAAAAAAAAAAAGATTAAGACTCAAACCCTGGAGTCACCCTAGGGTATTGCTGAAGATCAAAAATATTGCATTTCTGTTGTATGGAGGCATTGGAAAGCAGAGAGATTACAAAGAATGACTCTGCAGCCATATACAGCTGCTTGTAGACAAGACAGAGGACTGGTCAGGGTACAGACAGTGGGATTGGAACCTGCCGGGATCCAGTGGATTACAATAGTTTGTGGAGGGAGGAGCCAGGCAGCCACTACTACAACACAGTGTGTGCAGATGCGCCATGCAGAGCCCTGTAGGCTGCACGGGGGAAGATTCCAGGCCATCAATATCTTTCTAGTGCCCTCACAAATCTCTTTCACTCTGGCTTTACACAAGGACTGGAATGTGAACCTTTGAAAAGTATATTGATATTTATTTTCTCCCACATAATTCCATATCAATCTATATAATATTATCTCTTAATAACTTTATGTTGATAACTGACAGTTTTGCTCAGTTAAACTTTACTGGTTTTAAACACTAAAGATGCTACATAACTAAACTGGCAGAAGAGCTTTTCTATTGTGGAATGGACATGGCATTTTAAAACATTTCTATTTTATATGCATTTTAAAGGGTTTTTTAAATAAATTTAAGGCCATACTGTGTTTAGGTTATATTAATACAGTAAACTATAAACACCAAAAGAGATGCTTACCCACCACTGAAAAACAAGCAGACCTTAATTATTATGCTTTTATCCATCTGGAAATGTATAAATTACTTCTGTCTTTTTTTTATTCCTTTTGATAAAGTTATTTATTAAAGATAATTTTTAGTTTATTTACAGTCTCCTGACATTTCTTCTGCAGGGATAATCCATAACAACATACTATTAAAACAAAATGGTAAGTCCACTAGTCGCTTGTAAATTTAAAAAAAAAAAATCAGGAATATTTTTAGTCAATGTATGTTATTTATGTCCCCAGATCATCAAGATACCTAAGCATGTGCTGAAGTGTCCACTCAGGTTCTGCAAATTCTGTACATGCTTAGGTATCCTGCTTAACTGAGGACTATATCCTGTCAGATTAATTCTGGACACCTAAACAAACCTATGTACCTGCATCCAGGAACCCTCAGTACTCTCAAGTGCTCTTATTTTCCTAAGAGTGATGTCTCATTCAGCTCTTATAACACTGAGGAAGTTTCATCTCATTTGTGAGATAAACAACTTGGAGTGCCCCTTGCCGATTGTTTTACCCATACCACATATTGTATGTATTAGTTTGTATAATACTGCAAAATTTTGAATGTATATTTTTCACAGTACAACCCGGTCAAAAATGGATCCCATAGTAACCAATGTTTTATAATATTTCAATAGTTCTTTCCTCTGTTATTTGACAGCTGGCAATGGACTACCCATAAAACAGTGCCCAAAAAAACCCTAACAAATATCTGTCATATTTAGGAACACCAAAGAGCTGTAATTTATTTCACAAACCAACTAGCTAACCAACTGAGAATACTGATCATTTTGCCAATACTACTTCACACTATCATTGTATTACCTTATGCTATGTCTACATTAGGAACTAGGGACATGATTCCCCTGCTTGTGTACACACACTCGCACAAACTAAGTGAGAGCTAGTGTAAGTACAAATAGCAGTGTAGCTGCGGTAGCACGGGTAGAAGTAAATCCACCTGAAACCAGCAGGCATGTATTTTGCACAGAACAGCATAGATACTGGAGGAATACTGGCACTGGTTGAAAGCAATAACTGCTTCTAGACAGTTACTTTAAAACTGCCACTCCTGGTCAATTTGATGAGCTTGCAATAAGCTCTTCATTCATACTTATGTATCACATACTACTTCTACAATGTCTATAAAATGTAAGAGTGAGTGCAAATGTACGTGTGTGTGTGTGTTTCCAATCATTTATTTAAGTGTGTATGTGTAAGTACATATAAAACACAAAATAATGAAAATATACTAGGACGACAGTTCTCTAACCGTGCTCCATGGAGACCATCTTATTTGAAAACGAAGCAGTGGTGACAGAGGGTTCAGAGAAGTGATCGACAGAATGAAAAAGTTGGAGAACCATGGCACTAGTCTAAGCTATAATCATTAGGATTGCACACGTGAAACTGAGACCAGCATTTAGCTCCCTTTGTAAGAAATGTGGGCTTAATCCTGCACCATTAAAGTCATCTGGAGTTTGTCCACTGAGAAAGACGGCAAAAGGATCAAGTCTTATATAGAAATAGATACAGACACTTATACAAAAATATGTACAAAATATATACATTTGTACATAAAGCTGTGTTACAGTTGCAATTACTGTGAATATACATCCTGTCACTAAAAACATAATATAAAAATTAATATATGTGTATATAGAGAGGATAATACAAGACAGCTATATATTTTCACAGCAGAATTGTTATCAAGATTATCCCTCCATCAAAATCTTTGTTGTTTTGAAGTTCAGGTTACTTGAGTAAAAAACCCAACAATATGATCCCTAAAAAAAACCCTGGAAATGTCCAGATAAGGGTTCCCATACATCTGGGTTTTCCCAGACATGACCTCTTTTTTGGCCCGCTGATCTCCGTCTGGGCAGATTTCTGAAATAAGAGGAAACGTCCTGGATTTTTCCTTGCGGACCAGACACTGCAGCTCAGAAAAAGCCGTTTCTGCACCTCAATTGATCCCTCCCCTGCATCCACAGTTGCCGGTTCCTGTTTGCCCCGTCCTGGACCGCCAGGTAAGCGGAGCCACCAAGCACCTCTTGACTGCCCTGCCACAGGTACTCAGGGCCGGGATGGGAGGGGTGACAGGGCTGGGGTGACAGGGCTAGGCCCCAGCTCCCTGCCCTGGGGAAGAGAAGAGGCCCACAGGGAGGCACTGACTGACAGGCTGGCACTGTGTCCCAGGCCTGATCCAACCGCCATGCCACCAAAACAGGGAGCGCAACACTGCCCCCCACCTCGAGTGTGAGGCCACAGATACCCCCTCTGGCACCTCCCCAATACCCCTTACCAGTACACAAAGATACCCCTCCAGAACCCCCCCAAAATTCCTTCCCAGTACAACCCCCAATACACCTCCAGCACCCCCCAACTGTATCCTCCCTCCAGCTCCCCCTTCTCCCCCCGCCCCCCCTGCAGTATCCTCTATTTGGGAACTTGAAATATGAATGCCCTAGTCCAGATAAAATAACTTTCTTTAAAATACCCTGATACTGACACAGCATATCAACTAAATTGCACTAAGAGACTCTACATTTCCACAAGAGACTTTTCTGCACTTCCAACATATAAAGAAACAATGTACATAGCAAATTTACTGTGACACGTTTTTCTAAATGCAAAACGTTAATGCCATCTTAAGCAACACTGATCAGTACTTACAATTTAGGTATATAATCTTATACGTAAGTAGGACAATTTATAAGCTCCTGAAACCCTTTCAGCTACAACTCTCCTTCTCTACCTGCCCCTAGTCATTTTTTGATGCTGCAGAAAGATGGGAAATGTGTAGCTAAAGGCATCTCAAACCCAAGGCTCTTGGCAGTAGAATACTATCACAGTTACGATACTCAACTAATATTCCACATGATCTGCTCTATCCCTAAAGGCATAATCTTATATAACCCTTTTTATTAGAGCTGTCCATTAATCGCAGTTAACTCACGTGATTAACTCAAAAAAAAAAAATCGCGATTAAAAAATTAATCACAATTAATCGTAGTTTGAATCGCGCTGTTAAACAATAGAATGCCAACTGAAATTTATTAAATATTTTTGGATATTTTTC
This sequence comes from Platysternon megacephalum, assembly GCA_003942145.1. Classification (NCBI taxonomy): domain Eukaryota; kingdom Metazoa; phylum Chordata; order Testudines; family Platysternidae; genus Platysternon; species Platysternon megacephalum. Next base: position 105,091 of record QXTE01000103.1, read on the forward strand.
TACATTTTACAATATGTTTACTTTAATTACAACACAGAATACGAAGTATATAGTGCTCACGTTATATTATTATTTTTATTACAAATATTTGCACTGTAAAAATGATAAGAAATAGTCTTTTTCAATTCACCTCATACAAGCACTGTAGTTCAATCTCTTTAACGTGAAAGTGCAATTTACAAATGAAGATTTTTTTTTTACATAATTGCACTCAAACACAAAACAGTGTATAACTTTAGAGCCTACAAGTCCATTCAGTCCTACTTCTTGTTCAGCCAACCACTAAGACAAACAAGTTTATTTACATATATGGGAGATAATCCTGCCCGCTTCTTATTTACGTCACCTGAAAGTGAGAACAGGCGTTCGCATGGCACTTTTGTATCGGCACTGCAAGGTATTTATGTGCTAGATATGCTAAACGTTCATATGCCTGTTCATGCTTTGGCCACCATTCCAGAGGACATGCTTCCATGCTGATAATGCATTTATTAAATTAGTGACTGAACTCCTTGGGGGAGAATTTTATGCCTCCTGCTCTGTTTTACCTGCATTCTGCCATATATTTCATGTTATAGCAGTCTCGGACGATGACCCAGCATATGTTGTTCATTTTAAGAACACTTTCACTGGAGATTTCACAAAACACAAGAATGTACCAATGTGAGATTTCTAAGGATAGATATAGCACTTGACCCAAAGTTTAAGAATCTGAAGTGCTGTCCAAAATCTGAGAGGGACAAGGCGTGGAGCATGCTTTCAGATTAAAAGAGCAACACTCTGATGTGGAAACTACAGAACCCGCACCATCAAAAAAAAACAAAATCAGTCTATGTCTTCTGGAATGGTAGTTGAAGCATGAAGGGACATATACTTGAAAATGTAGAAAACATCCAAAAATATTTAAATAAATGGTATTCTATTATTGGTTAACAGCATGATTAATCGCGATTAATTTTTTTAACTGCTTGACAGCCTTACTTTTTATAACATGATTCTTCTTCACTAGGTATTATAAAGCTATGTGTTATTAAAACAGTATAAATAATAAAACAAACTCTCACACTGAAACGCTACAGGTGCCTGGCATTTTCTTGATCTTTTAAAAAAAATCTTGTTTTTCAGACACTTTTTTATTGAAATGATAGATCTACAGCCACAGAATATCTCATATGCTAGCACAAACAAGGGCACACAGGGAAAAGCTTTTAAAAAGTGTGAGTTTATTTTCAAACTGAAGCATTACAAGCAAAAACTATGAACTTGTATTAAAATATAAATGAAATTTTTAAGTGAAATGTACAATCATGCCAAATATTAGTTAAGCAGAAGTATGTTGGTTTGCTAAATGTTCTTGAAATTAAAATAAAAAATATCAAAATCCCACATCAACAAGATCACAAAGAAATCTGGCAAAACCTTGCAAAAAAGAAAACACGATTTTAAAATGATTGTTCAAAATTAGAAAAGTCTTCAATACAAGAAAAAAAGAGCTCAAAGAAAAAGGTCACACAATATTTTGAAACATACCCGCCTTCGACAGAACCTATGAGGTGATCCTTCCTTAGCAATGGACAACAAAATATGAAAAGACAATCATCCACTTTCTCATATAAGTAGCTATTCATTAAAAAAAAAAAAAAGTATATTTCATAGAGGTAATTAATTTCTGTTTTTGACTGGACATACATTTGGCTTCAAGTATGTAATTCAGCTAGATCAAAGCCCTTATTAAATGAAAACTGGTCTCCATTCTCTATTCCTCTAGAGACTATGGATAGTGACCTTGTCTACACTAGATCTTACTTTGGTATAACTTACATTGCTCAGGGGTGTGAATACTCCACACCCCTGAGCAACATAAGTTATACTGACCTGAATGCCAGTGTAGACAATGCTATAGCTACCACATCTGATGGGAAGTGGAATAATTAAGCCCACGGGAAAACTGTCTCCCTTTGGCTTAGAGCATCTTCACCACAGCTGCGCCACTGTAGCACTTCTAGTGTAGATGTAGCCAGTGTTAAATTATAAAATATGTTTTGAGAATTGCAATATAATACATGGTATAATATATAATACGTGTGTGTGTGTGTATATGTGTATTTATATATATATAAATCTGACAGTTAAATACACACACCTGTTTTTTTTTACCATGCGTTTCTACAATTTTCAGAGTTAAAAAAAAACAAAACAACAACAACAAAATAATGACTAACCTTCCGTAACTGTTGTTCTTCGAGATGTGTTGCTCATGTCCATTCCAATGTAGGTATGTGCTTCCCCGGGCACCGCCACCAGAAAGTTTTCCCCTCAGTGATAACCATCAGGTCAGCTCTGGTGCCCCCTGGACTTGTGCACTCACAGCGCTGGTATAAAGGGTCCCGCTGAGCCGTAGGTCCCTCAGTTCCTTCTTTCTGGCTAAGTCCGACAGAGGAGTAGGAGGAGGAGTTTTGGAATGAACATGAGCAACACATCTCAAAGAACAACAGTTATGGAAGGTTAATAACCCCTTTTTCTTCTTCGAGTGCTTACTCATGTTCATTCTAATGTAGGTGACTCCCAAGCAGTTGTGCAGATGGGGTTCGGAGTTTACTGGCATGCTGATTACAGCACTACTCGGCCAAATCCAGCATCATCTCTAGCCTGTTGGGTGATAGCATAGTGAGACGCAAAAGTGTGAACTGACGACCACGTTGCCGCTCTACAAGTGTCATGGATAGGAACTTGTGCCACGAACGCTTCCGAAGATGCTTTGACCCTTTTGGAATGTGCCGTTAGGGCTGGGATCTTTGCCAGGTCGTTGCATGTGCGGATACAGGAAGTGACCCATGATGAAATTCTTTTGGCTGAGACTGGAAGACCTTTCATCCTGTCTGCATTGGCCATGAATAGTTGAGTGGATTTCTGACATGATTTAGTTCTATGAATAAGGCTAATGCACGTCTGATGTCCAGTGCGTGGAGCCTCTGTTCCTCTCTGTTGGCATGTGGTTTCGGATAGAAGACCAGTAGGAAGATAGCCTGGTTACTATGGAATTGTGAAACCACCTTTGGAAAGAAAGCCAGATGTGGATGCAATTGGACCTTGTCCTTGAAGAATATCGTGTAAGGTGGTTCTGAAATGAGGGCCTGAATCCCCAAGACCCTTTTGGCAGAAGTAATGGCTACCAAGAAGGTCACCTTCCAGGACAGGTAGAGCAGAGAGCACATTGCCAGCAGCTCACCTGGGGATCCTGTCAGTCTTGACAATTCCAAGTTGAGATCTCAGAGAGGGACTCTTTGCCGTACCCGGGGGTACAATCTCTCACGGCCCTTAAGAAACCAACTACAGATGGAGTTTGAGAATACAGAACAGCCATTCTCCCATGGGTGAAAAGTTGAGATTGCAGCCAAATGGACCCTAATAGATGACACAGTTAGCCCTTGTTTCAGGTGGAGTAAGTAATCTAGAATGAATGGCACTGTTGATTGCATAGGTCAGACACCCTTCTGCGTATACCTGATCAAGAACCTTTTCCATTTTGCCAGGTAAGTGGCTCTAGTGGATAGTTTTCTGTTCCCTAGAAGGACCTCACAAACCAGCCAGAGCATGCTAGCTCTGAGGGGTTCAGCCATGGAGCTTCTAGGCCAAGAGACGAGGGACTCGAGATTCGGGTGACACAGGCAGCCGTGGTTCTGGAAGATTAGGTCTGGAAACAGAGGTAGACGGATTGGTGTTTCCACTGAAAGGTCTAGGAGCATGGTAAACCAATGCTGGCGAGGCCAGGCAGGGGCTATCAGGATGACTCCCGCTTTGTCCCTTCTGATCCTCATCAAGGCCTTGTGCATGAGAGGAATGGGAGGAAATGTGTAGAAGAGATGACCCGTCCAAGGGAGGAGGAAGCGTCTGTGAGAGACCTGGAGCTGTGACCCAGTAAGGAGTAGAATTGGAGACATTTCCTGTTGTGTTTCGTCACAAACAGATCTGGGGAGCTCCCCACTTCTGGAAAGTGACTTTCACAACATCTGGACGAAAGGACCATTCGTGGTGGTTGGAGAAGTATCTACACCTGGAGAGATCTGAGCCGAAGTCTCGCATGCTGCATCACATAGGTGCATGCTGCATATCATAGGTGCATGATGCCATGTGGCCCAGGAGCTTCAAGCAGTTTCTGGCTGTGGTGATGGGGCGATTTCTAAGGCTCTCTATAAGCATCCCTATTGCTTGGAATCGTGCTTCTGGGAGGAAGGCTCTGGCTTGGACCAACTTGAGGAGCGCCCCGATAAACTCTATGCTTTGAAATGGGGAGTGAGAAAACTTCTGCACATTAGCAGACCTAAGTCCTGGATTGTTGACTGTATTAACTTTACATTGGACTCCACTTGGATCTTGGTATGAACCTGTGACCAGCCAGTCGTCGTGGAAAGGGTAGACCTGGACACCCTGTCTCCTCAGGAAAGCTGAAACAACTGCCATACACTTCGTGAACACCCGAGGTGCCCCTGACAGGCCGAATGGGAGCACCACTACTGGTAGTGCACGTGATTCACGATGAACCAGAAGAATCTTCTGTGTCCCTGAAAGACTGAGATATGGAAGTAGGTGTCCTTCAAATCGAGGGCAGTGTACCAGTCCCCAGGATCCAGGGAGGGGATGATGCAAGCCAAAGAGACCACATGGAACTTTAGTTTCTTGATGAATAAGTTGAGTTTTCACAGGTCCAGAATTGGTCTGAGACTGCCACTGACTTTTGAAATTAGGAAATAAGGGGCCGGGGATTCTATTTCCGTTAATTCCGGTGGAACCTCTTCCACGGCTCCCACTCTTAGGAGCGACTGCACCTCTTGGGCTAGAAGTTGCTTGTGAGAAGGCTCCCTGAAGAGGGACGTGGGGTGGGGGCACAAAACTGAACTGAAGAGTGTATTCCAGTGCTATCATGCGTAGCACCCAGCAATCTGAGGCAATACAGGCCCATGCCCGACAAAAATGGGATAAACAGTCCACAAAAACTGGGGAAGTTGGATCCAAGTTCTGTCCTGATATGTCTTCCCCACGCATCCCATCAAAAGGTCTGCTTAGACGCCACAGAGTGTTTGCAGGGGGCAGGCGTGGAAGAGGATTGCAGCAGAGGTCTTCTCCTAAAGCCCCTGCTCTTCCTCCTATTGTGGTCTTGACAGGCAGGTGGCGGGAAGAATCGACTGGCCAGCTGAGGGTACCAGTGTATAAAGCCTTAGGGACTTCAGGGTGGCCCTCGAGTCCTTAAGCTATGCAGCTTGGAGTCTGTCTGCTCAGAAAAGTGATGTACCCTCAAAAGGAAGGTCCTACAATGTCTGTTGAACCTCATAAGTAGGCCCAAGGATTGAAGCCAAGAGCTTCGATGCATTGCCACCGCTGAGGCCATGGATCAGGCTGCAGAGTCCGCTGCATCCACAGCTGCCTGCAGGGACACCTTTGCCATAGATTTGCCTGCAAATTCTCGCCTGGACTCCTGTGACAGTACTCCTTAAATTTCAGCATGAGTCCCAGGAGTTAAAATCATACCTGCTCAGGAGCGCATGCTGATTTGTGATCCTGAGCTGGAGGCCACCTGTTTAATAGACCTGTTTGCTGAAGAGGTCTAATTTTTTTGGTGTCCTTGGCCTTGGGGGTTGACCCCTGCTGACTGTCATTTCCGCTCATTGGCTGCTGATACAACCAAAGAGCCCAGTGGTGGGTGTGTATAAAGGAATTCATACCCATTAGCCAGGACAAAGTATTTCTTTTCAGTTTTCTTTGCCGTCGGCTGAAGGGACACTGTGGTCCGCCACAATGCCTTGATGGGTCCTTAATAGCATTGTTCAGGGGAAATGCCACTCTTGAAGGGCCTCTTGCTGCTAGAATGTCTACCAGGGCATGGGAGGACTGCCTGATCTCCTCTACCTGGATCCTCAGGTTTTGAACCACTCTTTTGAGGAGCTCCTGAAGAGTCTTGTTGTCGACTTGGGAGGGTGCTTTGTCTGCTCCCACGACAGCCTCATTTGGAAAGGAGGAGAAGGACGCCTGTACACGTAGAGGACACTGTTCTTCGCCCTCGGCACAAGGTGTATCTCGCGGTGCTGGGTCTTGATATTCAGCACCAGTCTCTGTATCAGAGCCTGGATTTTGCTTAAAGCGGAGCAGTGGAGGCGCTCTGGACTCTGACGCCACAGAGTATGACCTTCTGGAATGTGACCCTTGCATCAGAGGGAAAGCCAAGGGTTTCCAGAAAGGACACTGTTCCAGCATCTGCCACTGTCCCTGTGGCCAAGCCACAGGTGGGATGCCTTGACTCAGGTCTATGGCCGGACAGTGCCAGCTGTAGTGACTGCCAGCTCCTGAGAGAAACATATGACTCCGCCTCCAAGTCTGTCTCTGAAGATTCCCTTCCCAGAGACCAAGCTGGAACAGTGCCAACCAGTGCCGGGAGGGAGGTGACTGGGGCTGGGCTATCATGGCCAGATTCCCTTTTGAAGGCACCTGAGACCTCAGTTCTGCGGAGGTCCTTCCCACTGGTGCCGCCACTGACAGTTCCCGTATGGCTGGGGATGGCAGTACCAGTAGCAAGAGTAAATCTCTCGCTGCTGCAAATGCCTCTGGCATTAACAGTACCGCCAGGGCAGTGGAACTCTGGTGGCTCTCCTGCGGTGGAGAGTCGATCAGTACCAGACTCAACGGTACTCATTCCAGGGCCTGAGTCAATGGCGCCGCAAGGGTTGTTGGAACCACAGAGTGGCCTGACGTGGGTCACACTGTATTAGTATGTCTCTGCCCCACCAACCTCAGGGTTGGGGAACGACCTCTATCAGTCTTTTTCTGCTTCTTTCCCAGCACCGGTGATGGAGAGTGGTGCCGAGGTTCCCGCGCCAGAGCACTTTTCTTCAGCACTGGGGATGGTGAACTGTGTCAAGTCTCTCAAGAAGCAGGAGTGTCTTTCCTCAGTGCCAGTGATGAGGAACGGTGCTGAGTCTCCTACAGAGTAGCGGGGGGGTGCTCCTTACTGAGGCTGAAGTACTCGGTGCCGACTCTGAGTGACCCGGCTCGAAGGGAGGTCGTAGTGCTGCCTCCATGAGGATAAATCTGAGCCTAGTGTCTCTATCTTTTTTGGTGTGGGGCCTGAAGTCTTTGCAGATCTTACAGCACTCCCGTACATGAGCTTCCCCCAGGCATTTAAGGCAGCTGGAATGGGGGTCATTCACAGGCATAGGCTTGTGGCAAGAAGCACAAGGCTTAAACCTCAGAGACCGAGATATACCCTGGTGCCAGGAAGGGATTAATCCCACTGAGTGGGGTTCCGCTAACCTAATTATTTATCTAAAATCTGAAATTTAACTACTAAGAATAAAGATAACAATATACAATGAGGTTAGAAAGTCCACTGAGGGAGTACTTCCAGAGTGCAAGGATGAGGCAATTCCAGCAACCGTCACGGGTGGTAAGAAGGAAATGAGGGGACTGCAGGTCGGCGGGACCCTTTATAACGCTATGAGCATGTGACTCCAGGGGGCACCAAAGCCGACCCAATGGATACCACTGGGGAGAAAAGCTTTCCGGAGGCGGTGCTCGGGGCAACCACATACCTACATTGGCATGGACATGAGCAAGCACTCGAAGAAGAAACATAAATTTAATTGAATGCACAGTGTTGCCGAACACTGCAGAAGGTTATTTTTAATCCAATACTCCTTAATAGTGATTTTAATGGCAATGCTTTATAGTTTGGGATTTATTATAAAAGATAACTAAAAAATAAAACCCATTCATATAATACAATATGGGTTAAGTCATGCTACCAGTTCCGTTTTTATCTATAAATTAAGTAAGCCTCCTCTTCAGCATCTTTAAATCTGGCCCAATATTTCTGAATAAATCAAGTCTGTCTTTTGCCAAAATTCAATTAAGAATAAATCTATTGCAGCAATAAAATGACAGTTGCATCGATAATCTATGTATTTAAACAAACACTCAATTCTCTTTTGTTATCACTGTCTTATAACAATAACTACAGCATTTCATTATTAGGCAGATTAGAATTATTTGTTTCAGTTTTTTCATGTTGTTTCAGTAATATATTTAATATTACAATCAGAATAATTTGTCTATAAAAAAAGGCTAGTAAACAATGCATTTAACAGAGGTTTATTAAGTTTGGCAGGTGCAAAATAAAACAAATATTTACAAAATAATTCTGTCAAAAGGAAATATTTACCTTTATTAAAAGTTAAATCTCCACTAGGATTATATTAGAAATAGAAGTATAAAATATGCTCATCATGTATTCCTTACCCTTTGCTCCAGAGCTGTCTGCGTCTGTTGTCTTAATAGAGCTTTAAATGGTCCCCCTTCTTTTCCAGCACTCCCACTGCCCATTCCTAAAGAATATCAGCACATAAATAACATCCAGAGAAACAAGTTACAGACTGTATTTATTAGTCTCAGATTTTTTTTAAACCTTAAAACTTAATGATACAAATTATAGTTAGAAACTTCTGAAAGTTTATTTTTACCAGTCAGACACACTGAAGACTAAGGATCTTATTCACATTTATACTATATTTCCCTTTAGTGCCAGTGTAAAGGGGCATTAGGGTGAACATAAATTGCACTTTAAGTCCCTTTATAGTGTCAGAGTGGTGTACAGGACCTTAGTGTAAATAAGAATAAGGCCCTAGGGGCTTGAACTTGCAGCTCTTAGTTCTACAGTATGGCTTGATCTTTTTCCCATGGATGCAAGAGTGTTTTTGCTATAAATTTCAATAGGCACAGGATCAGCTCCGTAATCCTTATTTTCACAAGCAGTTACAGTCAAAGTTTCAATTCACATCAGTGAGTATTGCAGGATCAGTCCTAATTCAAAAGTGCTAAACTAGAAGTAATCCTACTAGTGCAATTGGCCAAGATTTCTGCTATAAAGCCAACTATGGACCTGTGTCCAAGAATTATTTACAGTAGCAGTTAAAAAAAGATTCCATGTCGTGAGGCTCATACAGTTTCAGAGTAGCTCAATCATTTTTCCTCATTAGTTGGGGCTCAAACCTCCAGTTTCCACATGTACACAACTCCTACTGAAGTCACTATAAGATTTGGCCCAAAGAGAAAACTGTAAGGCAGGGGTAGGCAACCTATGGCACGCGTGCCGAAGGCGGCACGCGAGCTGATTTTCAGTGGCACTCACACTGCCCGGGTCCTGGCCACTGGTCCGGGGGGCTCTGCATTTTAATTTAATTTTAAATTAAGCTTCTTAAACATTTTAAAAACCTTATTTACTTTACATACAACAATAGTTTAGTTATATATTATAGACTTAGAGAAAGAGACCTTCTAAAAACATTAATGTATTACTGGCACGTGAAACCTTAAATTAGAGTGAATAAATGAAGACTCGGCACACCACTTCTGAAAGGTTACCGACCACTGCTGTAAGGGCAAGCATATAACAAATGTGCATCTTTTAATTTAAATTTTAACTCTGAAAAAGATACTGTAACTTAGGCTACGTCTACACTACCCGCCGAAATCGGCGGGTAGCCATCGAACTATCGGGGATCGAATTATCGCGTCTTGTCTGGACGCGATAAATCGATCCCCGAACGCGCTACTTCGAACTCCGGTACTCCTGCAGGGCGAGCGGAGTTACCGGAGTCGACGTGGGAGCCGCGAACGTCGATCGCGCGCCGCGCGGACGCGAGGTAAGCGCGCCAAATTCGAACTAAGATACTTCGACTTCAGCTACACTATTCGCGTAGCTGAAGTCGCGTATCTTAGTTCGATCCCTGCCCCTAGTGTGGACCAGCCCTTAGAATTGAAGGACAGTCTAATTTAACATTTATGTAGAGTACATTCACTCATCTGAATCATTCATATCAGCCATGGACTACTGTTGAGCATTCTAAACTGCCAAATTTATCTGTGATTTGCTTGCTAAAAGACATTTGTTGCTTCACAGTTACTAAATCCAGGAAGAAAACATATACACCAAGGCTGTGTTTTTCCTACAATAATCATAATTTTGGTGAATCAGATTCACTTGGTGGCATTTCATACCTAAGAACATACTTCGCTGATATTTCTTATAGTCAGATCTGCCTTCATGCCTCAGAACTAAATCGATACTTATTTGGTTTCAGTGTATCAGCAGTTATACCTTTCAATACTCTCAGAGATATCAATGAAAACACTAATAAAAATGAAGGACAAAACTAAAAAAAAGCATCAGGAACAAGGTGAATGAAGTTATGATTGAAGGGAATATTTTTAAAGTTACCTTAACTGCTATTTTAAAACAGACAATACATTGCTACTTTCCCTGTCCCCTTTCTTCTGCTAAAAAATCCAGTAACAATAAAGAAGGAAAAATATTTTTCCATGTAAATGTGTGAGGACTTTTTGTTTTAAACAAACTCAGGGACTGTTGTTGTTGGCACTTCATTTATTCACTCATTTCAAAACTGACAAATGCTATCATGTCTAAAATGTTATTTATATACAGGAAATGAAATATTTTTAGCTGTTCTTGGATAAGGAAACAAAGATTAGTATCTGTATAGTCCCATTAATAAAATTAAGTTATTTTATGTTATTTTGCATTAGACCTAAATAGCATTTTCAAGGGACTATACAATACTAAAAACAGACTGACATGAAATGAAGAATATTTGTTGAGATGAAACACATTCTTAAAAAACACAAAATAATCAAAGCACTATCTGTAGAAAAGAAGCAGTGATTTCTAGTATTTAATTTAACAGGACAATCTAGTGATCTCTGTCAATGAAACGTAAAAGGAGGAAGTACAAATACAAAGTTTGTGTACAGTCAGAATGAAACAAACCAATTTAAATGGTACAATAAATATGGTTGCTAGCCACATGATGGTCAGATTTCAACAGAAGAATATGAATGAGTTGGTAAGGAAGATGGAGTGCTTGTTCCATCTAAAATATAGGAACATTATTATAATGAAGAGAATGAAAAGAATATCAGTATTCAGTAGTTGTCTAATGGTAGTAAGTCCAATTACCAATATTTAGTGGAGACGTTTTTGGAAAAGGAAAGAGTTCTGCAATATAAGGTAGGCTATTTGTTTCAAATATTGATCAATTTAAGGAAGAGGCTCTAGAAATTATTGCAAGCCTCCAGGTGGAAAAAAATTATCCTGTAATAGTCATGTAGCCAGCAGTTTTCAGAGGCTATTTTAACTAAAAGGTATAGAAGGCTAGGTATTAAATGCCCCCTAACTAACTAACAACAACATTCCATGTATTTCTTAAAAGGCATTTTAAAAAAAGGTGATTATAGATTGATCCTACCAGAAGCAGCCAGAAGCAGCTCTTCAGTGAAAGAGACACTTTTCCTCAGAACAAATGGGCTGACATGGCTAGAGTGAAGAGGGTTAAGGCTAGACCCCGGGAGGAGGAGACAGGACTTGTTAAGATGTGGGGAACCACAAGACAGAGTAGGGGAGCTAGGAAACAGGAAAATCCTAGGCCCCTGTGGGGAAGGTGCTGTGGAGGAAAGTAGTAGAGAGAAAAGATGTAGATTCACAAGATGACTAAAGAAATAGGAGGAGGAAAGCAAAATGAAGCAAAAACAAAACAGACTTTTTTTTCAAATGAACAGATATATATAGCTAGCATATGAAAAAGCTATTACCAGCATACAAAGAAATGAAATGACAACTTAGCACCACAGTGTGGATTAGAAGCACGTTATCAAAAATCTGAGTATGAACTTGTTAACTTTGTTTTAAAATGTATTTAGTTTTATTAAAGAGCCAAAGTAATTGAATATGTATTTCATATTTCAATTAAATTTTACACAAAGATTTAAAGTGAATACTTCTAAATAAAATCTATTCAAAACAGCCCTTCCAACATGCCTAGGGAAAATTGATATGGTAACAGGTTCTCTTCTCCAAAAGTTCTATGAATTTAAGTTGACCATTATCCAGAAACCTAAAAATTTAATTTTTAAAGTCTTAAATCTTGTAATGGTGTGTGTGTATATACATATTTACTTATTTCCCACATAAAAAAAAGGAGTGCCCGTCTTCTCAATTTCCTCCACATGTATATTAATTCTTCTCTCTCTCCTAACCCAAACTTATTAAAATATATAATATATGTTACATATGTAATATGTAACTACTTTTGTCAGTCAGGTACTTCTGTTAGTTTACAATTACATGAAAAGTAGCACTACTCACAGCAGGAAGTCTCCAATTCCAAACCAGAATTAACTTTCTCAGTGCATTTTGAAACTCCTCCTCTCACCTTTTACTACAGAGAATTTGACACAGCCCATTCTACACTGTATCATCACATTCTACTTTATAAAAGAAATGGTGGTAATAATCTTTCTTCCAACAGTTCCAACCCAGAAGACTAATAAGCAAATCCAAGTTTCTCTCTCTTTATATCATGGTATAAATACCTAAATGTTGTGGTATATGTGCTTCTTATGAAAGTTAAACAAAGTCTCAATTTGAAGTCAAGATATTGACATTGCTTCCTCAGTCATACTCTATTCCTCTTCCTTGCTCAGACAGCTTAAAAAAAATCCCAATTTTCCCTTCTTCAGATGGCTTGAGTAGTTCACACCTTGAATTTCAGATATTTTTATATGTGCCAAACCATTAATCAGATCATCGTCATGCACTAGAATAAAGAGCTTTGACACTAAGACACCCTCTACCAAGCAAAACTCCCAAAAATTGAGAGACAAGGCCAAACATAACTTTACTAAAATAATCTGTAAGAACAGATTTCATTAAGTAAAACTAGAGCCACATCATCTCAGCCATACTACACTTACTTCAGTAAATAGTGATCAAACTTATTTTATAAAGCAGTAAAAGAAAAACTAAACCAAGTTAGTCTAAGTCTCAATTTTTTTATTTTTTTTTAAGTATCCTTTATAGGGACAAAGCTTTAACCAGGGTTGATGAGCCAAGAATCCTGTAACAGTTCGTGTCCTAAGTATGGGTTGTGTTGAGTTGTTAATTTAGCTTATAGAACCTTTTTTATCTTAAAACACCACAAACATGTTTGGTAAAGTCTGTTCAGAACCGCCACCTGCACGAAGAAAATATTTAACACAATTTATATCATTCAATAGTATTCCCTCTCCTTCTGTTGATGACTAATTCTTATCAAAATTAAGGACATTTTATAGTTATATCCCTGAATTAATTCTAACTGTAAAGTGATTATTATGCTTTCCTCCCAGAACAACTATAGTTGAAGAGTCACAAAAGTCAAGGATGTTGTGAAGGCCAACAGGGTTCAAAAAAGAACTAGATAGGTTCATGGAGGATAGGTCCATCAATGGCTATTAGCCAGGATAGGCAGGGATGGTGTCCCTAGCCTCTGTTTGCCAAAAGCTGGGAATGGGTGACACAGGATGCATCACTTGATGATTACCTGTTCTGTTCATTCCCTCTGGAGCACCTGGCATTGGCCACTGTCGGAAGACAGGATACTGGGCTAGATGGACCTTTGGTCTGACCCAGTATGGCTGTTCTTATGACTGCTATTAGCTTAAATTTGAAAACAAAAAACTGAAGCTGATGAAGATGGCCCAGCTTCCTCGACATACTAGAAAATTCCTCACCACAAAGGCCCCTATCTTGCAATCTGATCTACACAGATGCACTCGTGTTCACACAGAGTCCATTGTTTTCAGTGGGGCTCAGTGTACGTGCAAACAGTCCATCCATCCAGATCATGTTGCAGGTTCAGAATCTAATGTAGCTACTGCAGAAATGTCTCAATTTCACTGCAGACTACTATCACCCTCCTGTGCCTTTGGAATGTCTACTAAGAGGGCCACCTATCCTGGAACTTAATCAGATAACATGTATGTTTTCAAACAATCATCAGGAATTTAATAATACAAATGTATGAATTTGTGGGGTGGTGTCTCTTAAAAATAAATATTGGCGTGTTTGTTTTTTTAAATACACTTGCTCTCAGTTTCTTTAGAACATAAATGGTCACCCTAGGTTGTCCACAAGACATAATCACTAGAAAGAAAGAAAGAAAGAAAGAAAGAAAGAAAGAAAGAAAGAAAGAAAGAAAGAAAGAAAGAAAGAAAGAAAGAAAGAAAGAAAGAAAGAAAGAAAGAAAGAACGAACGAAAGAAAAGGTTAAAAAAAATGAAGAGGGGGAGTTGCAATTTGATAGCTTCTTATTTTTAGGCTTTTGGATTAAGTTTGAAAAATTAACTCTTGAGAATCTACAACCTATTTCCCAGGTGTAAATCTTGAATCTGAAGTATTCCTGAGACACCCGTCAAGTACAATAACTGAGTCAAAAAATGTAACATACCTTAAAACTGTCATGATTAGGGAGATGGGAACGTTCTCAGATTCAAATACTATTTTTAAACATCATATTTAAAAACAACATTTAAAACAGCAGCCACACTTTTATACATGGGCCTACAGTATTTTTGTTCTGTTGTAGCAGAGCCACGTTTGTTGGGCTCCATAAGAAATTATGGGGGTGGAGGGAGGAATCAGCATTCAATTAAATTGTGAAAAGCCAGTTGAGAAAAATATTTTTAAGCTTTTAAAAAGGTGTTCTTTCATAACCTTTAAAACTAGTTTTAAAAAATTACATGACAGTGTATACTTGATTTACCACAGCCACTTCCATAACCCTGAAGAAGTTCAGTAGACACTAGCAATTGCATTTCTAGAATCAATTTGCAAACAGACAAGTGGAATCTACACAAAAATATGGATGCATTTTCAGCAGAGAAGATTAGTCTTAGAAAAATCACATATACTAGTAAGACTTGATCACTCATTTCCCCATCATGTTATGGTGAAAATGTACCCCCATAATTTATAATCTGAAGTGGAGGAAATTAAAAGAAAAAGACAATTCCTTAGGACTCTCTCTATAACATTTTGAGATGCTTCTAAATGGTTATATTATAAATGCTACTCTTAAATTGCCTATATGGTATGGTTATAAAGCTTTGGAAAACAAAGTACAGTAAATCAGTGCACTACGCAAATGCTTTCATGCTTTAATTGCGCTATTTGAAATATCCAATTTCCACATCATTTTGATAACTTACATGCCAAAAAGGAAAAAGGGTTTGAATGAAAAGATAAAACAGAAATACAAATTAACAAAAAAAATAAAAGAGTGGGTGGAAGCGCCTTACCAGTTTTGGGTGTCAAACTCAAATCTGTGTCAGAAGAAGAGGACTGTCGACTGTAGGACTTGGAAGGTGAAAAGGAATAGGTTTGGTTTTTCAGAGGGGTGGAGGGTCCTGATGAATGAGTATTGGGATTGGGATCTTCATTGAAAGGAATCCTGCCAGAAGAAGGTGGAAACATATTCAGTAATCCTGTGCCAAAGGACCTGGCTGACAGCAGCATGATCCGAACACCAGGATGGGGTTGGGGTAGGGCCAGCAGTTATTCCTTAAGTGTGTTGCTGGGGATGAGGCCAAAGGCAAAGAAATGATGTTTACCCACTCAGCATTCTACAGATAGATGCTGATTATCTGCACTGAAACAGTTAAGCCAAATAAAAGACATGAAATGTCAGACCAAGGGGGGGGGGGGGGGGGGGGGGGGGGGGAGTATATATGCAAAAGAAAACAAAACTCAAAATACATGACTTTAAAAAAAATTGTTCAACTACACAATGCTTGTTGAGTTAGATTATTAAAGAAAAAATGATCTCAAACTATATTTGTGTTTATATATATAATATTATATATATATATATATATATATATATATATATATATATATATACACACACACACACACGTATATTTATGTATATACACACATTTTAAGAAAAAAATGTTTCCTTATCCTATAGCATCAGCAGTGTGCCCACAGCTAAAAACAAAGCAAAGAGAAAAACCTTAAGGAATACAACTGTATTGACGAACATGTCAGTTATGTGCAGATTGTCTTACCTGTTCTCCAGTACTGTCTTTTCCACAAAGCGACACAAACCCTTCCTAACGCTTTAAAAATTCAGGTAAAATTTGGATTACACTTGAAAGCAATTTGAAGCCCAATCATGGTTTCCTATTATGACTAGTAAGAAAGACTTGTAAACTGTACCTGATGGATGTTACTAAACTCAGATGTATGATTTTGGGGGGGTTGTTGTTGTTTTTTTAAAGGTAATCTCAAGTAGTTAAAGGAAATGAAAAGTATAGCTCTGTGGAAGAGACTTTGAGGAAACACACACTCTTCCAAGTAACTACTGAGTTTGTTTCAGCAGCTGAACATAGCAGTAGTTCTCCACTGACAGCAGAAGGACTCCCAGTGAGAAAAAGAGGGAGAAAAGATGGGTGGTACCTGCCTACACTGCCTGCCTGCCTGCACTTTGCGACCACTGTGCCTGTGGCCTGCCTCTCCCCAGCTCTTGAGTCTGAGTAGTCTCGTACCAGTGTAGATGAGAGTGGGAACAGACAGAGAGAAGTTCTGGGTAAGTCGTGAGCCAGAAGCAGTGTGAATTGGGCTGTTGTGAGTCGAGCGGCATCCATGGCTTGGCGGATGAACCAGCGGAGACCTGAGAGAATTTGCAGCCAAGGTGGAAGAAAAGAAAACAATACATACAACAGATTGCAAAGTTATGTTAAAAATGATTTCAGGGAGTGCTAGTTAGCGGAGATCTCTTATTCTTTAAGCAGACTCTACGAGTTATAATTCCTAGCATGCAAGAGTCAAGACGAAATCAAAAGGAGCAGGGGAACAGCTAAGTATTAACTTGTTAACATATTATTGAATCTTTGGCATTAAAGGCTAAGGTTAATAAAGATAATAAGTCGTGAGTAGAACCTGCTGGTCTTGAAACCCACTCACACTTCTGGGCAGGACCATACAGATTGGTTAAAACAACCGTATCAAAATCCAGCACGCAAGTTGCTAAACAACCTTGCACATACATGGGTTAAGGTAATGTTTTTTGTCGTCTGTTCAAGATTGAATGCTAACGATTTATGGGTGATGTTTAAATTGCTAACTACTGCAGCCAGTGTGTAGTTTTTAATTGTGTTTTTAACGTTGTTAATATGCCCAGAAGCTCTGTGATGATGGTTGTATGTTTCACAAGTAAATACAAATTAAATTAATAATTCTAAATAAGACCAATAACTGGACTCCACTGCTGGGGAAGTTTTACAGTGGTATTGTTGCTGCCTCATAAAAAGTGCTCTGATTGCATTATAATAATTACAAGACTACAATAATCTTAGTTATTGTATCATTAAAATAAAATGACCTAATTCAAACAATATATATCTGGACATGTTACATAGAAGTATACTTTTTTGTACTCTATTTTTCATCTAGTAATTGTGTAAAATATACACAAGATGCCATAACAAATAAATTGATGTAGTCACAGTGGCAACTGAGGACTGTAAATGCTTCCGCCCTCAGAATATGACGACACTGGAATTTTCCTAATTTTATTTGATTTGTTCCTGTTAAAAATTTGAATTCAAACTGTGAGGGAATGAACCCAGAGGGAATGAACAACTGTAATTAGGCCACACTCCTCATCATGAAACCTTTTTCAGTCAGTGTACAATATAGCCTAATTTGTTTTGCTTACAAAGAAAAATAAAAGACTAAAATGATTAAAAGACTTCAAGGATGTCCTTGCATCTCCTGAGCCACTCAACTATCTGAACTCAAATATACTTATCTTTTCTTACATGAATACACAGCAAAGACACTCAAACAAAGTGCTAAAAATAGAAATCCCTTAAGAAATGCATAGTATTGCGAAAGATCCCAATGAACAAAAAATATGTTATTTGCATGTGCAAACTATTTACCAGCTAGAGGTTGGCGGATCACAGCACGGGAATGTGCAATGCTATGACTGCACAAATGCAAGAGTTATGGAATTAATAGAAAAACATCTTTCTCGCCAAGATTTACTGCTGCAACATCTAATGTCCGTCTTCTCAAAATTGCAGAACATAAACCAAGTTACAGACAAGAAAAAACAGTAAAGGAGAAATAAACGCTGGAAAAACACACTGGATATGTAAAACTGAATATGAAAAGAAATGAAATTCACTCCATTACAATCTATTAACTCATACTTACTCCTTCATTTCTTTAGATGGGGAATTACATGCAGGTAAGAATGCTGTGTTACTTATTTTATCCAAGGTACAGACTGTTCCTATGGCTCGTACTACTAGTCCAGATTCTCCCTCCAAATCAAAACACTGCAAGTAACCAACAACTGCATTCCCTCTCATTTCAAGTACCTTCAAGCCAATCTTCCTTTGAAGTTCACCTACAAAAAATAAATACAAGTTAACTGACATCTCACTTAGATATAGGGCAAACATGTTAAAGAGGATGTTTCTTATTCTCTTCTGTGGATCTGACCCTCTTCATATTTGTAATAATTTCAGGGTAGGAAAACTGGCTAATAGATAACATCCCACATGATTATACCATAAACATGGCCACAACCTTCTCCTGCAAATTGAAGGCTCTTAATTCTGTGACCTTATTAGTAGTACATCTGAACCACTTACATTTAGAGCTTTCTAGAAAATGGACAAGAGTAGGAATTGAAAAAAAGACTGTAAAATTCTTTGACATTTCTCTTTTTTCTTTTCTTTCCCCCCAGCCAGGTCTAGCTGCACTACTACTACAAAAAAGAAAAAAAGAAGAAGAGGTCTGAAGAGGGTTTTTTTTTTGTTTGTTTTTTTAAGTGTTCATTAGGTCCTTCATTTCTCTTTTGTGGGAAGGGATATGAGCAAGACATCACAACAGTTGGGTGTGCTGGAGTACACTTAAGTTTCTAGCTGCTTTGTAATACAGCAAATAATCCAGATATCACTATGAAATGCATTGAGGCCTCAAACTTCCTTGAAATTCAGACAAATAAATGGATGGATAGACATCTTTAATCTCCTTTTTTCTTTTGCCAACTTCCAAAACATATAAAAGCATATATCAACCTAATGTCATGGTTTTTATTCCTTTTCAATTCCTACCTTAATGTATTTATACCATATACATGGATGCCACACCATGCAAAACATATTCGACTATTTTTCTACTGTTCCTTTGGTATTAAATGAAAAATCTTTACTGTACACAAGTCAAGAAACAGAGCTGAGTTTGCTGTAGGAACCTGAATTTGGCCCTTTTGCAAGACTGCATTACAATAGTGTTTTTCAGATTACTACACTATGCTGAAAATTGACATAATTAGCAAATAGTATAGAACAATGGAACAAAATTGAACTTTTTGCTTCCTTCACTAAGGTTGTAAATAAACTGAATTATGCAGTGTCAATATTTTGACTGCACTTTTCTCTATAACTGTAGATGCACATGTTCTAATTTCTACTACTGCATATATGGCATCTGATCAAATTTGTAGGTAAGTGCATTTACCATTATGAAAAAAATGCAGTTCACGGGAACATTTATCAATTGACTTTTTACATAAATAAAATTGCATCCCTAAGGTCATTTACATATTTATTAACAGTCTCAATCCAGTTCTTCATAAGCAGGAATCAGCCTCACAAAACACACTACTACAATTGCTACTCTTGTTAACCATAGCAGAGATGCCAGGATCAAATGGGCATGGAGAGAGAATCTTCTAAAGTGATTTGTCCCACTAGGTGAGGGTTAAGTCATAAGGTAAGGGCAACATGAAGAAGGCAATTTCTATGCTGTAGTTGTTCTGTGGATATATTGAGTACTTCAATCTCCAAGGCTATCTGCCAAACAAAACATTTTTAAAGGAAAAATGTAATCTAGATATTAGTATGTAGTGGTTAGTATATCATCGTTTTATTTAAATTTCTCTCTCAGTATGATTAAGAGTACAATAAAAGTCTATTAAATTTGAAATCACACATTTAATGCTTCATAAAATGTACAAAAAGTGTCTCTTATAAATCAACAAGCTACATGCTATACAGTTAATAACATCCTGAATCAGATGTTATTAACTGTATAACATGTAGCTTGTTGAT
Source organism: Platysternon megacephalum (assembly GCA_003942145.1). Classification (NCBI taxonomy): domain Eukaryota; kingdom Metazoa; phylum Chordata; order Testudines; family Platysternidae; genus Platysternon; species Platysternon megacephalum. The sequence continues at coordinate 125,100 of QXTE01000103.1, forward strand.
GGCATTATGAAACATTATGCAATACAGAATGCTACTATTATGGGCTGTTTTACACCACAGCCATGCCAAAGACCACTACTAGGCAAACAGTTTAGTCCTATGCTTTCACACCTCATTAGCTAGATTTCACGTTTTGAGAAGGACTTTCACTTGGCTGGGCAATCCAAAATGACCTTTGAAATTCCAACAGTGCCAAATGATACATGGTTGTTTTATGATGTAAATGGTCATCCCAGAGGAAATAAATTGAAATCATCAAACCAGCTCTAATCAGAAACTGGACATGAGCCATATCCTAACAGGTGAAAGACTGATTTATTCATATATTCACCGACAACGTAGTTTAAATTTTAAAAAAGCAAATAGGACACAATTACAATTTGACCAACACTGACTAGATCCCCACTAAGTGCCTTTTCTATTCTAATGCTGCACACACTGCCTCTTTATATGTATCAATCACATCTACAAAAAACACTGTGCAGACATGTATTAGTCTTATCACAATATTATTTTTCTGGTATCTCAAAATGTGCTGTGCCCCTCACAAAACAAGTGAAAACATTACCCCTGTCCTGAAGAGAGTACAATCTAAATTTAACATGACATAATAAGTGGCAAACAGAAAAATGAGGTGCAAAGGGTGAGGAAAGACAAGGGTGACAGTAATTTAAAACAGTTATTTACCTAATAATAACTGTGGTTCTTAGAGATGTTGTTGTCTGTGATATCCCAGGTTGGAGAAGGCTCTCTCACTGGTGGGAAGGTGTGCAGAAACCCAGTTAGAAGTTCAGAACCATGGTGTTGGGGAAAAAAGCAGAGCATGACAGTATGAGAGGGTGGTATGCCAAGACTTTTGCAAGGTGGACTTTGATAGTACTGAATGAGAGTCCAGAGTTTATTAAATGCAGAATATAATCAAAGATTTGTGGTGGTTAGGTCTTCAATAGGTGCCCCAACTGGCTCTGATCCATCTATGATCACTTTTTTTGTAGGAGCGAGGTGATGAAGGACATTCTTAGGGTCTACCCACTTGTTCAGTGCTGATAAGATGAGAGCTAGGACCACAACTCGCATGTTCATTTGATGTCTTGCAGGGTGAGATACTGACTTCAGCCAGCCTTGTAAGGAATGTCAGTTAAGTCTGACAAGTGGGATTGTGTACAAGCAAGTTGATGTGTGGCCTAGAAGTTTGAGGCAGTTTCTTACTGTAGTTGGATTTGATTTGATTATGGTGATCATCATCTAAGGAGAGAGAAATCTATCCTTGGGAAAATATGCCTTCCATGATTTGGCAGCAATTACAGCCCCTATAAAGTCTAAATCTCTTTTTTTCTTGTCTTCTATCCAAACTAAAAATCTCAGTCGGTCGCTCTGATATCTCCTCATGGATGTCTAGTCAGCAGCTCAAGCTCAACGTAACTGAAACAAAGCTCTTGATCTTCTGCCCCAAACCCTCCCCCCACCTTCTTTTTCAACCACCATGGACATCATCACTTTGCCTGTCACTCACATCCATAACCTGGAAGTAGATGCCAAAGGGGCTTGAATGATAGGAATGAGACCATCTCCTGGATTTCCCAAAAGGAGGTCTCCAATGTTCCCAATAGTGCCAAAGTGGTATATTGGTAAAATTGGTTGAGGTGGGCTTGACCAGGCTATTGCCATGTTGGAGATGGATGCACTGGAACTTTAAAATTACTCTGATCAGCAGAGGTATCCTGTGTGATGTGAGGGGAGAAAGTTCCTTACTGGATGGAGGAGAAAGGATGTGTCCCAGATGAAGAATGGACATCATTGAGAGGCGGTGCCAACCTATGAGGTGACTTCAGTCCTGAGGACAGAAATATGCACCAGTGTGAAGAGTGGAGACCTTGGTGCTGACAGCAGTGCCGGGGATGTGGTTAACTTCTCCAACCTAGAATCAGGAGGTACCGCTAGGGATTCTATTGATAGTACCGATGTCAATGTTGGTACCAACATTTGCTGGTTATTGGCATTTTCAGGCATGGGTGTTGAATTTGGCCTATATATGCTTCTTCGGTAACAAACCAGAAAACTAGCAGGCATCACTTTCCCCTATTTGGTGAGTGGGCTTAGCACTTTGTTCCATGCAGAACAAAGGTTTAGCTCTCTCCTTATGGAAAGAAAGGAATCGTAAGCAATGATTTTTCCACAATGGTCAAATCCCCCTTGCCAGGAGATGGTACCAGACTTTGGTGCCATGGTGGTAGCCAATACCAAGATGGTCTTCAATGCTGGGTCTTTGTCTGATGGTGTCAAGGATCTTCTGTCAATAACGACCTTGGGAGGTGCGTGCTAGTTGATGGGGCACAGGCTGACACAGACTCAGCAGAGTCAGATCTTCTAGGAATAGGATCTTCTCTCTTTGGTGTCTTCAGTTCCCCTCATGGATTGTTCAAGGAGGTATAGCTTTGAACAGGTGTTCCTGGGACTTCCTTTTCCTCACTGAGAATGACCGACAAACTGAGCAATAGTCTGGCACATGGCTCTCACCAAGGCAGAACCGACAGTGGGCATGGCCATCAGTGACTGTCCCTGATAGAGGTCAATAAATTACAACTAAAATAAAACTTAAATATACACATCCTCTCCCTTAATTAATAAATAACTATAGACTTTAAAAAATAGCAGCAAATCAATATTACAGGTTGAATTTATTTATTAATACCTGACATTAGTGAAATAAGTCTCTGTCTAGCCTCATTTGATGCCCTTGGTGTACGGATTCGGTCTATCCATTGGTATTCGGGGTCTTCATTAACAACCAGCTCTTCCACAAATCCATGAATTACTACAGCTCTATAACACTTTGGAATAGATGTGGCTGTTGAAAAGATACATAAATATGTAATATACAAGTCTAGAAGTGAAGTATTTAAATAGGAATTTTTTAAAAAATACGCCTAGATAGCCATCGGAGTGATTCTCTTCACAACAGATTTTAGGGCATACCTAACGAGTTTTACTAAGAATCTTACTGTGCCTGCTGGAATTACTGCCTGAAGTTGTACCCTTGTTTCAACATATACATTCATAAGGCTCTTTCAATAGTACACCTATGAATATGCACACAAAGTGACATTACATGCACATATTCACAAACAGGTTTTGCTGCGAATGTGTGCATCTTAAGTAACCAGAAAAAAATATTAGATGAATAAATTAATTTGAGATACTTTAAAGGAGTTGCTTACAAAAAGAAATGGTCTGCTGCAGATGTTCTTATATAACCAAACAGTAATGCAATTCCGAATTCAAATTAGACTTTTTGTTTTGCCACTGGTTTTAGTGCAATCTGGACTGGGCCTTGAAGGAGAGTTGAGGAATGACTTTTATCAAGGACTATCTGGGCTTCAAAATGTGTCTTGGGATTTCACTGGACTATTAGGCCCCAAATCAGTAAAACATTTAAGCCTGTGCTTAACTCACATTGACTTAAGCTTTGCTGAATTGGGGCTTTATACAACAGATCAAATAAGGGCCCTGATCCAAAGATCATTGCAGATAATGAGTTTTCCACTCTCTCTTGATTTCAACAGGATTTGAATCAAGCCATAAATCAGTTTGTTCATACATAAATGACCTGGTACTTGGCTAGTCAAAATCTGCTGTGGTTCATTCTATCAGAAAAGAAACATTTTAACAATTATGGAGATAAGAGGATGATGAAAACTACATATTTTCACAGCTTCACTGCAAATACAGCATGATTTGTGTCACTACTGAGAATAAACATTTTATTGAAGAAAAATAACGTATTTTTCTGACTGATGAAAGGAAAAAAAATGCACTTTGCATTTCCTCTCCTCAAGAAATGTTACCTCCAAAGAAGATACAAACAACAGAGAACAAGACTCGATTAACAATGATGAATCCATACTATTATCTAGAAGAGACACTTATTTTAATTTGGGAATATTTAATTTCTCAGCTGTCGAGAATTTTATATTCGGAAATTAAAAAAAAAAAAAAAAACCCAAAACACTGCCACACAAGAGAACAATTTATTGATTTATTTACTCACTGCAAAAAAACTTGACTCCACAGGATGACTGCCTAAAACGGTTTAAATCATTGAAGAGGTCTACTTTCACTACCACATTGATCTCCCCACGGATACCTGTCCATAAAAAGAGGTGGAAGGTGAAATTTATATCAGAAAGAAGAAATAGAAAGAATAAAATCTTCTCAACTATTTAATTTATTTGACATTTTAATTATTAGTTTTAAAGTTAGGTATACTTCATAACAAATCAAAATATCAATATATTTTTTTCTCCAAAGAACATGAAGCTAAATATTTCTGTTACAATGTTTTCAAACCCCATGTTAGAATTATCCTCTCAAAAATGGTCTCAAGACCATAATAGAATTACTCTCCGCAGTCCATTCTAGTCAAGGTACCCAGTATTCATTTCAGAATTATAATACCTACTCACAATGGTGTACTGAAAATTAGTTAATGTTTTTGCAACACTTGAACATGAAAAGAACTGCATAACCAAGAGGTATTATTTTGGCAATTCGTTTTTCAAACAAAGATTTAATTTTTTAGCCATAATTTAAACTTTTTAATAAAGCTACATTTCTTCAGTGTACAATCATCAGCTTTGATTTCTTTTCTCTTCGTGCCTACTTCACAATCTTGAGCTGTTCCTCATTCTTATTAATTTTTTTCTTGACTAACAAAATCATTTTGTGCAATACCACTTCACATCACTATAGCTTTTCATGTGCTGAAGACATCACAGTACAAAAAAAGTGAACAAAAACACTAGATGTAAATGACTGAATGGGACCTTCTTGATATTGGGCCTCCTGACCCAATTCTCTCAGAAGTCACTATGTCTACACTGGTACAGACAGAACACCCATCACAATAGCATCTTCATATATTTTTCTTCACATATTCACAATGACCACAAATCCAGACATCTATCTGAACTCCATTAAATTTTCACTGTTATAATCTAAGGGCTGGTCCACACTAGGGGCGGGATCGAACTAAGGTACTTCGACTTCAGCTACGCGAATAGCGTAGCTGAAGTCGAAGTACCTTAGTTCGAACTAACGCGACTTACCTCGCGTCCGCGCGGCGCCGCGATCGAAGTTCGCGGCTCCTACTTCGAACTCCGGTACTCCGCTCGCCCTGCAGGAGTACCGGAGTTCGAAGTAGCGCGTTCGGGGATCGATCTATCGCGTCCAGACGAGACGCGATAGATCGATCCCCGATACTTCGATGGCTACCCGCCGATCCGGGCGGGTAGTCTGGACGGGGCCTGACTCAGCCTTTTGCTTATTTTCCAATGTAAAGTCAGAGATATACTGTGTATCAGACTTTTACATCAGTAATCTCCAAAACCAGTTCTTTTCATATAACCAATTTTTGGTGGAGAACAATAATTAGCTGTAAATTGACAATCATGTAAAACTTTTTAATGTAGTAAAAAAAAAAAAGAAGGACATTATACAAAAAACTCTACAGTCTATGCTTACATTCTGTTCCTGGAGTGGAATCTTGGCTCCACTGAAATCAATGGCAAAATTCCTATTAACTTCCATTTCACCCCAATTCTAAAATATTTTGAACAGATGCATGTAGGACTAGAAAGATACTTTTTGTAGGGAAAGGGGAATTTCATCCTGTACTTTCTGTTGAAAATTTGTCACTTCCTCTCCCTTCATCCCAAATAAAGCTTGTCCAAATACACCAGAAGGAACATACAACAGATAGCCTTCTTAAAAATACATGTTTTCAGCAACGGCCTGGTAACTGGAAAGGTTTTTGGGTTTTTAATTTTTTGTTGTTGTTGTTGTTGTTTGTTTTTTAAGCATTAACTACCTTAGTGGTGACCATTTAAATCATTTTCTGTCAATGTTTTCACTTTTCTGAAATTTCATGAAGGACATTCTGCCAGATGCTATCTTCCAATAATAAATTCCTGTGACATAACTTGAGACATCTCAACTGTACTGTATAATTGTTATTGCAATAAAAAAAGAAAAGTATCCTACAATGTAATTTGTAATTGGTTTTAAATCACATATTTACTTACCAGACTGTAAAGACTACACAGGAGTTGTGTCTCAAATTATGTCAAAAGGAGCAGCACTTCAGGCAGCAATGCTAGGGTATTACAAACTTGCTGAAGACATCCTTAAAAAGAAGATATTCCACCTTTCAAAGAAACTATGTCTAAAACAATTTTCTTTTTTAAAAAGTCAATAAGGCTTACCATGTATGGTATCATAAATTGGAAACCATCCAGAGATAACTGTAGCTGCCTCACTATAGAGCAAAGGATCAATATCAATGTACACTTTTCCAATGGCGTCATTAGCACTGTAGGTGTCATGATCAAGAACCGTGATCTGCAGGGGCTCATCTTGTAGGTCTTCATCATCTACCTAGAAATACATAAAACTTCAGTATTTAATCAATACAAGGAAACTTTGCAGGAAGACAATTGAGGAAAACAAAAGAATGAGAGTTTAGTTATATACAAGAATATGTTTACACATAAAATTTTTAACTATTGTGTCTTGTATACAAACAATACACTCATGGATTCTCCTCTCCCCAAAGTGACCACATTACTAAAGGACATCAGAGCCACAGGCGGGCAAGGCATGAATCACGCACACTTTTAAAACTATCATTTAATTGTTTTTATTCATAAACTCCACACACACAAAACTTATTTTTGACAGGAAGCATCAAAAAGGTAAATAAGAACTCTCACACCTTCAACTACAACAGCTGTACTACACACCATGATAAAGATAAAAATGTGTACTGATGTTCAGATTTTACATAGCATTTTTGAGTTTTTGAACTGGTTAGTAAGCAAGTAAGTAAAAGGCTTTCTATGCATCATACAGAAAAACTCAGTAAGCTGGACATAAAACTTTACTAATGTCTAAAGTAGTTATTGTTATTCCACTCTTTGAAATGTGGAATTCTGCTATCATTTTTTCAATGCTGTTCTTTTGCATTTCTCCCCCGAGCACACTTTCCCATGCAAAAAAGACAGAATTTAGAAACTTCTGTTATACAGAATAAGTTTTCACTCCACAAAGCTTAAACAATTCTTCTTCCTCACACCCCCAAAGAAGCAAATCCCCAAAATCAACATACAGTAACTCCTCATTAATGTTGCAGTTATGTTCCTGAAAAATGCGACTTTAAGCGAAACGATGTTAAGCAAATCCAATTTCCCCATAAGAATTAATGTAAATGAGGGGGTTAAGTTCCAGGGAAATTTTTTTCACCGTACACAGTGATGATGATTGTGAAGCTTGGTTGAGGTGGAGGAGTCAGAGGATTGGATATTTCCCTTACTGCTAAATGATGAACTAGCAATTGGCTGAGCCCTCAAGGGTTAACTCTCTCACTCTACAAGGCAGCAGGAATGGAGGGAGATATGAGCATTTCCCTTTTAAGTACACTGCCTTGTTAATTAGATCAGCTTACTGAGACCGCAGCTGCTGCAAGCTCCCTCCGTCCTGAGCCCTGGTGTGCCCCCCCCCGCTCTATGGAAGATGGGGTAAGTGGGGTGCAGGAGCAGGAGGGAGGACACCCTGACATTAGCCCCCCTCTTCCTTTCCTTCCCTCCCCTCCCCCCCGAACAGCAAGCAGGAGTCTGGGGGAGCAGCTCCAAGGCAGAGGGCAGGAGCAGCACATGGCAGTGTGGGGAGGGACAGCTGCAATTGCTAGCCTGCTGGGCAGCTGCTGCACAGGGAACTTAGGGGAGCGGGCAGCTGATAGGGGGGCTGCTGGTCCACCCTGGTTCCAAGCCCCCACCAGCTAGCTGCAACGGGCTGCTCTTCCTGCAAGCGGTAGACAAAGCAGGCGCCTGCCAAACGACGTTAGAAGGGAGCATTACACAACTTTAAACGAGCATGTTCCCTAATTGATCAGCAACATAACAACGAAACAACGTTAACCGGGACGACTTTAAGTGAGGAGTTACTGTATAAAAGTGAAAGCTGAATTAAAGTATGCTTCTACTTCACATTACTACACCTTAGCAATCACCATGGAAAGCACTATTTGATCCCACTAATTTATATTTGTCTTCAATATTTATAACATTACCAACTACTCTCTCACTATATGTAACTATTTATGTCATTTTTGTCACTCATTTATGTCATGTTATCTTCAAATGACATTCCCCAACACTACTTAACACGTAAGTATGTTATGGGGTAATCGTTTTTTAAACAGTTAAATACCATTGGCTATGCCATTCAAGTGTAATCATGTTTTCTCTTTTTATTTTGGCATTACTGAAATAACAAGAATGCAACACAAGTGTTTTATTCAGAGCAGAATGTCAAAAGCCAACTATGATGCTGCTGTATTCATCTTAAAGTAAACTAGTATGGTTCTGCGAGTTGATGAAGACCTACTGAAAAGTACTGAGTGCTCAGAGCAACTTTTGAAGACAATGATAGTTGAGGGTGCTTGATAAATAGTAGGGAAAATACAATGCTTTATGCAATCAGGCCCCAACATTACAATGTTTTATAATTTTGTAACTTTTTAAAATGTGATGCCTGATAAAGAAATAATACAGAAGACAGGTAATTGCCTGCTTCTTTCACTATAATGTTAGTAAATCTAACATATTCCAAAAGCAAACTCACTTTCATATTCAAATTAAAATGTTCCTGTTTATTGCATTTTTATTAACTATGTGGGTACTTGAAAGAAGCCTATTTAATTAACATCTTACAATTTGTTTTCCTATTTCAACTTCACCCATTTCTAGAACTACAGTATCAACTGCATAATGCTTGGTTCAACTGGTAAAAATCCATGGAGCCAATCCTGCAAACCTGTATTTACACAACAACTCTCAATGAAGTCAATGGGACAGTTCCTGCAAGTGAGGACTACCTTTAGAAGTGTTTGCAGGAGAGGTTTCTATATTACCAACTATTTTTACAATACTTTGACTCCCAAACACACACATTTTATTTTGAGGCCAGAATTATTTGACTAAAACGTTCCAAATCAAATATCCATATAAATATACACAGATGACATTTTATAAAAATACTTACCTCAAATTTAAACCATTCTGAGTTCCACTGAGGATTGAGGGATTTGGGGTACACATCTGTCTTAAATGTGGTATTTCCAAATTTTACCTAAAAATACAAGCAAACATTCAATGACAAATAAAAGAATATCATTTATTAGTACTTAGTAATTTATTCCCAAGTATATTACTAGTTAGCTACTGTTGTGCTATACCCCAGCTTTTAAACAGTCTCTTGGAGGAACCCCTTTAGTGTGTCAGAGCCCCAAGGCATCTCACTCTTTCTTCACGGTAGGCCATGCAGCCTCATTGCCTCCGATACTGAGCCTCGGGGCTACTGCTTCACAGCATGAGCTCTTCCCAGATAGTCCAGTTTAGAGAGACTCCTGGTTAATGACTTGTACACTCTTCAAGAACTAATGCACCTCAGGAAGTATTCACAGTGGCACCTCACAGCATTTTTAAAACAGAGGAGGCTTTGTTACTCAACTGGAACACAACACTGGAAGTCCTTATGTTAGCACAGAGAAACAAAGGTTAAAAACATAATGCATCTTCACAAGCTAGAGCCATCCATCAGCCAAACTGTAGAGCAGGGGTGGCCAAACCGTGGCTCGCGAGCCACATGCGGCTCTTTTACTATTAAAGTGCAGTTCACGGAGCTCGGGGGAACTCGGGATCTCTGCCTTGCAGCAGGATGGTGGGGTAGCAGCTTCTGCCCAGTGGGGAGGGCGGGGTCTCGGGAGTTCTGCCCCACGGGGTGCACCTTCCGGGGCTCCAGCAGGAGTGGGGCTGAAGCTCCGAGACCCGAAAGGCGTGACCCAGCTCTCAAACTTCTGAAGATTATCATATGTTGCTCGGACGGTCAGTAAATTTGGCCACCCCTGCTGTAGAGGATTCCATCTTAGACTCTTTTTCTCTCTGACTCGGTAGTTAGTCCCAGGTGACACCGGCCAGTTTCTTCCAGAAGCCAGCCCTTTACCCCTTGCCAAATTCTTTGCTCCTGAGTTGGGGTCTCTACTCAGCGGAGGGAACCTCCAACCTCTGGGTCATTTGTTGGTAGCTGTGAATGTACTGGTCACTGGGGCTTCCCATTGTCTCTTCTGGATTCTGCATTGATAAGCATCACTTTCATCAGGTCTCAGCCAATTCCTTAAATCAGTGGTTCTCAACCAGGGTACGTGTGCCCCTGGGGGTATGCAGGAGTCTTCTAGGGGGGGTATATTAACTCGTCTAGATATTTGCCTAATTTTACAACAGGCTGCATAAAAAGCACTAGCGAAGTCAGCAGAAATTAAAATTTCATACAACTTGTTTATACTGCTCTACATACTATACACTGAACTATGAGTACAATATTTACATTCCAATTGATTTTATTATTATATGGTAAAAATGAGAAAGTAAGCAATTTTTCATTAATAGTGTGCTGTGACACTTGTATTTTTATATCTGATTTTGTAAGCAAGTAGTTTTTAAGTGAGGTGAAACTTGGGGGTACGCAAGACTAATCAGACTCCTGGGAGTGGTACAGTCATCTTGAAAGGTTGAGAACCACTGCCTTAAATGACTCCTTCACTGTGGCCCACAGAGCAAGGCAACACCTATACCTCATTTCCTGTGCTGCCCCAGAGCAGATTTAACCCTTCTCCCCGCCCCCCACCACAGGATAGGAATGCAAAGTAAAGAGGGAAACTGAGGTACACATAGGTGTCAAAAAATATTATGAAAAATCCCCACTTCATCACATCTATATTAAACCTAAGCAAACTGTATGCAATTTGTTTCAGATATATACTTCAGAATCTTTTTCTAGCTTCATGATTCAATTAACATGGATCAGTAAATGACTGATGGATCAGTAAGTAACCAATCGTCACACTTCTAATAAATTTTTCTCCGTCTCTACTATAACAGCTGATGTTTCTTTTCTCCTCTCCCACTCTATGTGTTCTCTTCATGATCACTTTATAATTCAATTTAAGCTAACACTCAAACCAGATAGCTGGTCCCTTAAATGAAATCGGACCCAGCATGCATGTTCCAGTCCAGGTGCACCCTGTTTAGGTGTAATGAGGAGGGCAGGGCTGCCAGAGGGAGTGATAAATGAGAGAGAGAGCCAAGGTAATGGAGTTCAGAATCCAGAGAATAAAGAACTCAGAAGAACAGAGCTTCAAGAAGGGAATGCCCCAAACAGAGGAAGCAGTAAGAGTTCCCTAGTGAGCAGTGGAGCCAGATAAGGCTAGTGAAAGCAGAAGGTCAGAGGATCACCTACAAACTCCCCCAAACCACAGAGCAAGGCTAAAGAGGGCTGAAGGCTATGAGGAACAGAGGGAGATGCCTGCTGACTCTCTGAGCCAAAGAACTGAAGCCAGAGGGGCAGAGAGGATGAAGGCTGGGGAATGATGGGAGGGGTGAGTCCACTGAGGTCACCCAGCAAGAGCTGGAACCATATATGGAAGGAAACAGGCCTGAGAGCTGAAAAGAACCCCAGTTGGAGCAGCTAGGGCAAGGCATAGTGAGAGATGCTGGAGCCATACCAAAGAACCTGATCGCAGTGGGAGACACCAGAGTTGTACTTGGTGTGTTGATGGACTGGTAGGATTTGAAAGACTGAATGTACAATTTGGACTGTGCTGGAGAATTCTGGACTATAGTTGTGGGACTTCTGTAATAAATTAACCCCTGCAAAGGCTATTTATATTCTGAAAACTGGTGTGAAGTTTCTCCAGAAGAAAGGGGAAACTGAGGCAGACCAATTCGTTGCACCACAGCCTGACACAGAAGGGAGCCCCAAAGGGCCACCCTATGACATAAGGTGGAGAATGCAGACCAGGTTGGATAAAAAAAATCAATGATTCTTTATAAAAAAAAAATGTTAAATCGATTTTTTTCTTTAAATCGATTTTTTGATAAAATGCTTTTTGAGGAAAAAACCTATCTAAAGATATCTCATCATGGAATAAGGATTATAAATTCTAAGTCTACAGTATGAGACAATATATTCATGTAATGTTTAAGAAAAGTTTTGTAAATGAGTTCCAATAGTTCATGGATTAGGGACCCAATCTCATAGGGTTCCAGGCGCTTCTGTATAGATTATTTAGGTTAATCTTTCTATCTATCCAATGGGACTCAGTCTAGAACAGGGGTGGGCAAACTTTTTGGCCGGAGGGCCTCATTGGGTTTTGTAAATTGTATGGAGGGCCGGGGTTAGGGGAGGTGGTCGTGGCCCGGCCCCCACCTCCTATCTGGCCCCCACCTCCTATCTGACCCCCTCCCCCCCCCAGGACTCCTGCCCCATCCAACCCCCTCTGTTTCCTGACGGGCCCCCCGGGACCCCTGCCCCAACCACACACACCCCACTCCCTGTCCCCGGACCCCCGCCGCCCCATCCAAACCCTCCTCTCATTCCTGACGGCCTCCCCGGGACCCCTGCCCCATCCAGCCACCCCTTCTCCCTGTCCCAACTGCCCCTGGGACCCCTGCCCCATCCAGCCACCCCTTCTCCCTGTCCCGACTGCCCCCGGAACCCCTGCCCGTGACTGACCCCTGCCGCCCCATCCAACCCCCCGTCCTTCCTGACTGCCTCCCTGGGACCCCTGTCCCCCCCGACTGCCCCGACCCTATCCACACCCCCGCCCCCAGACCACTACCCCAAACTCCCCTGCCCTCTATCCAACCCCCCCTGCTCCGTGCCCCCTTACCGCGCTGCCTGGAGCACCAGTGGCTGGCAGCACGACAGCCGCACCGCCCGGCTGGAGCCGGGCCACACCACCACGCAGCACAGGAACCGGGTCAGGCTGGGTTCTGCTGCTGCGCTGCCCCAGGAGCTCACAGCCCCGCCGCCCAGAGCATTGCGCCGGGAGCGGAGCGAGTAAGCTGAGGCTGCGGGGGAGGGGGAACAGCAGGGGAGGAGCTGAGGGCGAGCCTCCCAGGCCAGGAGCTCAGGGGTCGGGCAGGACGGTCCCACGGGACGGATGTGGCCCACCTCTGGTCTAGAAGATACCATCAGAGATGCTTAGTTTTGTAGTTCTCAAACTGCGGATTTGTGTCTCCAGAGATAACATGCTTATTAACAGCAAAAAATGTTTTTAAATAAATAATATATAGAGGTGAGAAATAACAGACCTCAACGCTATTGTCCCTCTGCAAATTTGTGTACACAGGGTCAATCCCTTACCTCTCTCTAAAAGTGCAAAGTTTCAAAAAGTTCAATGAATAGGAGATTGTTGGGGGTGGAACAGAACTGGACAAGGAGAAGAAGTCTGGAGATAAATGTGAGAAGGGAGGGACAGGCAGTAGAAACAAAAGTGAAACTGTTTGAGCAGCATATTCCAGGAGTCTTGAGGTCTTTCTGAGTGTAGCCTTCATTGATTTGAGATCTACCATCCCATTCGCTCACTAGAAGGGAAAACCTATAATGGCAACAGGCCGTAAAAGAGACCCAGTTTGGGAATATTTTAATGAAGTTCCTCTACCTGTGGGTAAGAGAGGCATGCGTGCAAAATGCAAACAGTGCAACAAAGAAATGCAAGACCTCGTTGCCCCAATAAAACAACATCATGAGAAGTGTTCCTTCTCAGGAGGAAGCTACGTTGAAGATGATGAAAGGAACATTTCTGAACATGCAGGATCTTCAGGTTGGTAAACTTTTTTATTTCATATTCTTTCTTAAGGACTGCCTGTCTTCCTTCTGGACTATTCTTGAATTCTCATGTTTGAGCAAAATATATAGTTGTTACTCTATGGTACTATCATTTTAGATGCAGTTGTGATAAAAAATAGCTGAAATAGGCAGATCTTCCTTTTACAATTTCACCTTTAAAGTAGTACTGAGTGTCAGTGAATGCAATGAGTAATACTAAATGAGCAGTATGGTAATAATAATTAAATAACTGCATTGACTTATTTTGTTTAGGAGAATCCATCCTCAACATACAGGATTCTGAAGACTATCCACCTTCAAGATCACCATCATCTTCTATATTTTCAGAGTTATCTGCCAATGATAGTGTTTCAGTCACATCATGTATGTCACATAGCTACAGTATATCAACTGTAGCAAAAAAAAAAAAACCTCCATCATCCAGAAACAATCATAGATAAGTTTGTGATGAGAACCAGCAGATTACAAAAAGAGGTAATTGATGAAAAAATTGCCCAATTTGTTTATGCAACAAACTCTCCTTTCTGTATGATTGAGAACCCACACTTCATTAACATGGTTCAGTCATTAAGACCAGGATACAGTCCACCCAACAGAGCAGATGTCACATGCAAATTGCTGGATAAAGTGTATGAAAGAGAAATTGAGCAGTTTGCAAAAGGTCTAGAGCAGGGGTAGGCAACCTGCGGCACGCGAGCTGATTTTCAGTGGCACTCAGACTGCCCAGGTCCTGGCCACCGGTCCGGGGGGCTCTGCATTTTAATTTAATTTTAAATGAAGCTTCTTAAATATTTTGGAACCTTATTTACTTTACATACAAGAATAGTTTAGTTATATATTATAGGCATATATAAAGAGACCTTCTAAAAAGGTTAAAATGTATTACTGGCACGCGAAACCTTAAATTAGAGTGAATACATGAAGACTCTACTTCTGAAAGGTTGCCAACCCCTGGTCTAGAGTGTGAAATTGTTAACCTGAGTCTTGATGGGTGGAGCAATGTCCGCAATGATCCTGTTATATGTGCTTGTGTGACAACAGAAGAAGGGAATGTCTTCCTTACAGAAACAATTAATACATCAGGAAATGCACACACAGCAGAAGACTGACAAGAAGTAGCAGTAAAAGCTATAAAAAAATGTGAAAAAAAATTCAAATGTCTAGTACACTCCTTGGTCACAGAGAATGCTGCAAATGTATCCAGATGGCACTGTCACAGCCAAAGTTCTCAACATTGGGCTTAAGAGAAATGTTGAACGCATGCTAAGTACCCTGAAGCCTATTTCTGTAGCCTTGAACAAAATGCAGGGAAATAGCTCTTTTATTGCTGACGCTGTAGAAATTTGGAAGGAACTGAGCGAGATCTTAAAAAGAGAAATATGCAATGACAGAGTTAAATTATAGGCATTAAAAAAACGAATGGGACAAGCACTATCTCCAGCTCATTTTCTTGCAAATATTCTCAATACTCGGTAGCAGGCTCAAACCTTAACTGCTGAAGAAGAGGAGTGGGCTATGACATGGACATCCAGCAATCATCCCTCCATAATGCCAACTATAATAAACTTCAGAGCTAAGGGAGAACCATTCAAGAAATATATGTTTGCTGATGATGTTTTAAAGAAAGTCACACCAGTGAGCTGGTGGAAGTCACTTAAGCACTTGGATTCAGAGACTGTTGAAGTGATAATCTCACTTTTTACAGCAGTAGCTTCTTCTGCCAGTATAGAAAGAATATTTTCTTCCTTTGGACTAATTCATTCCAAATTGAGAAATCGTTTGGGACCTGAAAAAGCAGGAAAGCTTGTTTTTCTTTTCCAGATTATGAACAAACAGGAAAATGAAGGTGAAGACGACTGAGTTAGCTGCAGAAGCCAATATTTTAAGTTTCTCATGTTGACCTGGCTGACATAGTCGATTTAATTTTTATTTTAAAAAAATATTTCATTTAACTATTTTAGTTAAAAACAAACCTGATTTTAAAAAACTTGAATGTTTTACTAAATTCAAAAATACATATGCTTGTTTTGTTAAAATATTATATGTTTGCTGTTGAAGAAAAAAATCCAGAATACATAACGTTGTTGTTTTAGTTAAATAAAACAATGTAAATGTCTGTCTGGTGATGTTCTCCTCCTAATACAGCATGGCAAGAAAATCCTCCAAATATTAATGATTAACCTGTTGAACTGGAGATAGTTCACCTCCCAATGACTTCACAAATACCTGTTTCAATTACCTTTGGTAAATGAAATAACCAAACAATCATTCATTTTCTGATACAGCTGTAAAACTAATCTGAAAAGTTTTCAAAATAAATCACTTTAAAAACGTATAGTGTGTACCTTCTAAAAATGAAACCTACATCTATCTCTGAGTTGTGAAGAGTATGTATTAAGGTTATAACAACCAATAAGAATGCACTTTTATGTAGAAATCCATGATTAAATCGAATCTTCCGGTCTAGTAAAGTAAATCAAATCCACCCTTATGCGGACTGTAAATATATTGTCTCCACAAATCTATGCTCCAAAATAATTAAAAGTGATTACTCTGGAACTGTACTCCTGATACAATCGCAATCCAACACAAAAGTCACAGCAGTAAGAGACATTATAACTCTCTTTTCAGACAGCATTCACCTGTCCATAATACTAATTATCCCAAAAAGCAGGGACAAAGGGCAACCACGGACACGTGGATGCAAGATATTTGTAAAATACCTATCATTGGAATGTAAACTAATATTCTCCATACTTCTATTGATTATTGGAGCGTCAGTTTACTAACAGTGTGGTTTAAAGATATAGTGCCAATTTTTTTCAGGAGTTTATAATTCAGCTCTTTTAAGTCACACTGAACTGAAACTTGGAATATCAGTTGTCACACTGGTTATTTTGTTATTCCAAACAGCTGTGTTTAATTCTGTTAAGTATATTTTGTTATTTTTAAATAATATCTGCTCTTGTGATTTTAGTCACCATTTTTTCCACTGGCAACTGCCATATCTACCTCCCTACTCATGGCTTCTTCCCATGAGTTCACTCTAACATTTCTTCCTAGATGCCCACCCACTCAAATTAAACATGGCAAAGAAAGAATCCATCTCCCCCAAAGCCCTTACCCCACTCCTTTCTCCATCACAGCAGATAATTAAACCATCCTTTCTATATCAAAAAGCAATCATCCCAATGCCATCTTCAACTCCTTTCTCTCCTTCTTCCTCCTGCCTTTCAAGGCTATTGCTAAATCTTCATTTCTTCTTCTATAAGTTCTCCAAATTCCATCTCTACTGCCAAAACCATCATTCATGTCTTGGTAATCTCCTGCCTGAACTACTACAACCTATTATTCCTTAGTTCAGAGGTTCTCAAACTGTGGTCAGTGGACTACCAGTGGTCTGCTAGCTCCATTCAGGTGGTCCGTGGATAGTTCCCTCTAAGGTGCACGCTGGGCGGCCACACACACGAGAATGAAGGGCCATCCACCTAATTAGTGGAGCCGCGCAGGCATGGCTCCACTAATTAGGTGCCTGGACCCTGGAGAAGACGCACATGTAAGGTGAGGTGGCCTTGGGAGGTACAGGGAGTAGATGGGAGGGGGCAGTAGGGTGAGACGAGGGGGTGAGGAAATATGGGACGTGCAGGGCTGCGGCGGCCAGAGAAAGAGGCGACTTTCCCCAACTCCAGGGCTGCGGCTGCCAGGGAGAGACGGCCCTCCTTCCCAGCCTCAGCTCTGTGGCTGCTGTGACGAGGGAAAGATCCCCCCCTCCTTCCAAGCCCCAGCTCGGGGGCTGCTGCAGTGGGGGAGAGAGGGGCACATCCATCACATTAGAAAGGTAAGATTGCTGATATTAAAATATGAGTTGTGTGCTTTTATTTGTAGAACAACATTTTTTTAATTATTATTAAGGTTTTTGTTTTTTATATAGCGCTTTTATCCAAAGCGCTTTACAATAGTTAGCTAACGGTACAAACAACATTTGGAAAGATCATTAAGTAGTCCGCTGAGACCCTCGGCGATTTTCAAGTGGTCCGCAAAAAAAAAAAGTGTGAGAACCACTGCCTTAGTTTACATGACTCTCATTTGAAACCTCCCTGTCTATCCAATAGGCCAGTAGTTCTCAAAGCCAGTCCGCGGCTTGTTCAGGGAAAGCCCATGGCGGGCCAGGCCGGTTTGTTTACCTGCCGCATCCGCAGGTTTGGCCGATCATGGCTCCCACTGGCCGCGGTTCGCCGCTCCAGGCCAATGGGGGCTGCGGGAAGCGGCGCGGGCCGAGGAGGGGCCGAACCTGCGGACGCAGCAGGTAAACAAACTGGCCCAGCCCACCAGGGGCTTTCCCTGAACAAGCCGCAGACCGGCTTTGAGAACCACTGCAATAGGCCACTGCTAAACTCATCTTCCTCTTCCACTACTCTGTCGTCACTCACAATTCAATCCTTCAATGGTTTTACAATGCTGTCTACATCTAATTCAAACTGATCATCTTCACCCTGAAAGCTCTAAACAGCTCTTCCTATATCTCTGTGTGAAACGTTTGTATGAAAACCAAAAAAATTGTAGCATATTGCTACTACATTTTCTATATGGCAACTCAAAACAAATTTTGTTTGATAGTACAGTAGTTGTAAATAAATGCAGCATCACAACATTGAGTCTTGTTCCCACAATCAGTTCTGTAGAGACAAACCCATACGCCTATCAATGGGGCTTCACGGGGGAAGGAGGGGAATGCAGGGTCTGCCAATTCAAAGCTCACAGGAAGATCAGACTTAACTAAGACTTAGTGAGTGGCATAGGCTTTGTCTGAAAACAGAAAATATTTCTAAAACAGGTTTTAAAATAACTAAAGCTATGGTTCTAAGAAAATGTAAGACTAAGCAGTCTGAGTAGTGAAACCTTAAATCAATTTTCTATCAATGAAAATGGATGTACCACATAGATGCATACAAGTAGTTAATTGCACAGCTTTGTAGTAACACAAATGTACAAGCTCATCTGCTGAAGAAAACATGCCAAGCAGCCACAGATAAAAAAGTCTTTACAAGCTCTGCTTGCAAAGTCTAAGTAATTTTTAAAGTGAGCACAAGGAATAGCAATAGCTCCAGGTTTTTCGCTTTATTAATTCAAATCCCCAGAGAAATTAAAAGCAAAAGACTATCAACTGTACACTGACATCACAAAACCAAGCACTAAAGCATAAAATTATTAAAAAGAAAACTAAAGGCTTTCAGCAACATTATTAAGTTGGCTAAATTCAATATATGTAGTATTTTTTTATTCCTGCATTCCTTGTTGAAAATGAAGTTTAATGAAATTATTGTTACTAGGGAATATCATAAAACATATAAGCCTCTCCACTAAGTGAAAGGAACACTAATGTAAATTTGTCCCAATATTTGGCAAAAACAGGCTTGTATAAAACCAACAATAATGTTTCACAAACTGTTTTTTTAAACTCCAATAGAAATAGTTGTTTATAAATTAATCATACTCATGCAATGTTTGAAACCCAAACATTGCGGCACTAGGAACTAAAAAGTGAAACTGACAAACTATAAAAGTAAAAAGAATTTCATGGATTTAAAAGAGTTAAACAATTTAACTGAACAGTACATAAAGACCATTGTGATGAAGTAAACAAGATTTTAATTTTTTTCCTCCAGTATTAATTTAAGGCCCAGATTCAACAGGATACTAAAGCAAGTGCCTAACTTTAAGCACCATATTGAATCAGGATTTACGGCCCAAAGATTGTAAAGAAATCCATGAAGGTAAATACCATCAGATTAGGCCTGAATAAAGACTGGGAGTGGTTGGGTCATTACAAAACCTAAACTTAATTTCCCCAATACTAATTTCTCCCTACTGTTACTCACACCTTCTCGTCAACTGTCTGTAATGGGCCACTCTCTTACCACTTCAAAAGTTATTTCTCCTCCCTTGGTATCCTGCTGTTAATTGATTTATCTCGTTAGACTGACTTAACACTTGGTAAAGCAACCCACATCCTTTCATGTATTTATACCTGCTCCTGTATCTTTTACTTCATACATCTGATGAAGTGGGTTCTAGCCCACGAAAGCTTATGCCCAAATACATTTGTTAGTCTTTAAGGTGCCACAAGAACTCCTCGTTGTTTTTTTTCCTAAGTCAATGGAGCTCACTTCTGGCACAGGGGTCTTCCCATCTGGGTCTTATTCTGAGATCAGGGCCTAAATTACCATTAGGTGTTTATGTACTACCCATGATTTTTATGTTGAAAGTGTCTTTTTAGGTTTTGAAATGTCTGGATTCTGAGTCTTAGGCTTTTGGCATTTAATTATTATACATTATTTAGCTCAGAAATGTTTAATTGTACAACAGAGGAATCATATTATTCATACTAAATAAATTTTTCATTGTTGGAGCATGAAACTAATTTTCCTTGTGTTTATAGGTATCATTTTTCACAAAAAGTAAATACTCGTCACTTACAAAAGAACAATTAAAAAGTGTACAGTTGAAGTTGTCTTCTCATATTTTTCACTCACTAAAAATGAAACTATTTTATATTTCCAAAGAAGAGTACCAGCCTTAAAATGCAGTTCTACTCTGAGGTGCCTCTGTAGAATTGGCATGTACTCAATTAATCTGCTTTGTATGCATATTTAGAGTGACAATGGGTTAAAACTTGTTTTTACTACTCCTTCCTCTTGCTTGTATGGTAGAACCAAAACAGGTATTGGATACTGAATCAATCGGATTCAGTTCTGGCTTATGTATCAACAGAATTGTTCATTAAGTTCCAATCCCGAATCTTTATGATTGAGCTGCACAAGTAAGGCTGCAAGTCCGTCACAGAGGTTGCAGAAGTCATGGATTCTGTGAATTCAGTAACCTTCTTGACTTACGCAGCTGCAGCGGCCAGTGTGGCTGACCCCAGAACCAGCCACTCAGGCGGCCCCAGGGCTGGCCGCGCTGGCCACTGCTGGAGCGGCCCTGGGACCAGCCACTTGGCCAAGCAGCATTCCCAGGGGCAGCCAAGCAGTATTCCCAGGGGTGGCCCCGGAGACCACTGGAACAGCAACGGTCCGGGGCGGCCTGAGCAGCGGCTGGTGGGCGGCCCCGGGGGCAGCTAGAGCCGCAGCCCCAGAGACTGTTGGAGAGCGGTCCCCGGGGGCCTCGGTGCAGCGGGCGGCTGGAGGCAGTCAGCCCTCACCACCAGAGCAGCAGCACCCTAGGAGCATATAAAATTTAGTCAGGCATATTTATAGTACAAGTCATAGACTGGTCATGGACCATGAATTTTTGTTTATTGCCCGTGACCTGTCAAGGACTTTTACTAAAAATACCCATGACTAAATCTTAGCCTTACACGAGCCAGAAAGCATACACAGCTTGCCATTCAGACTGCATTTAGAGTTGACAAGACTGACAGTTAAAAGAACAAATCCTCTTACTAACCTGGAAACGGCTGAGAAGACAAGTGGCCTAGAACCCTACAAACCCATTTTTACAGCCACTGTTCAGATCAGTACCACATTAAAGCCAAAAGATTAGCCAGAGATGTCAGTCCATTCCCTCTGGTCCAGGGCCATCCTGAATGTATCAGCCTCATCCTGCAGCCGAACTTGCACATTTTTTAAACAGGCAACAAAAAACTTTCAGGACTCACGAAATCATCACATCTTTCGGTGTGACACGGGTATATCACATCACAACATCCATGTGGGGTGATACACCGACTGCATGACAACAAAATGCTATGGCCCACTGGGGCATCAACAGACTGAGCTGGAGCATCACTAGTTGGTGACACACTAGGGTACCACTTCTGCCACCAGCATGACACAGCGATGCCTGGGATGGGGGCTGTGACAGCCACGCTTTACCAGGTGGGTGCCCCATCCTCAGGGAGGAACACTGAGGTGTGACCGTGCGGGGAGGGGGGGGCAGCACTGGGCAAGGTGAATCCGGCAGCAGGTGCTTGGAGACCTCCAGCAGGCAGCTCGGCACAGGCGCGTGGCCTTGGGGTGGGAGGCACGAGGCACAACCCCGTCCCGTCCCGTCCCGCCCCAGAGATCAACAGCAACCCCGCGCCCCTGCCCTTCCCCCACACCTCCACGAAGGCGTCAGTCAGGTCACTGGCTCGGTCCATCACTGGCAAATGGCGTCCGGCCACGATCTTGACCTTCAACTTCCCCGGCATCTTCCTGCCCCCAGCTGCAAGGAGAAAACAACAACAGCAGCGTGTTTGTGTCCCAAGGAACGGTAAGGGGGAGCCGTGCGCATGCGCGAAGCTGGGCAACGGTACACAACTCCCTCACTCCCCTCCATTCGGAGCGTCCATGCGCATGGCCCCTTGAAAGGGGATGGGGGGCATTCGTGGACCCGCGCGCATGCGCAAACGTTCTCTGCAGACCGATTGGGAGAAAAAGTCGTCTTCCGGGCGCATGCGCCGGCGTTGCTGGGTGATACTAAAAGAGAACCTGCTAATCGCGCCCAACGGTTATCGAAGGTTATTTCTTCGCACCGCTGTATCATGCCGAGGCACCGCTCACCTTCGCCTCCACCCGGCGTGCTCCACAGAAAGGAATAGCAGGGGGACAGCTCCCCCTCTAAACCAAAATGGCGGCCGTCCTGCGTACGGACTTAGTTAGACCTGGCTAGAAGACGGTGGTGTCGAGTACCGAATCGTCGATAGGCCATGAGCTAGGCTCGGGCTAACACTGTTGGGTAGAAAGGCGATGTGCTTGAACGCCGCATCATCGATTCAACATCACACGGCTCTCAGCCTCCAGGACACTAACGGTGCGGAGGGTGGGATGCGGCAAGGCCAAGTGCAGGGTGGGGCAGGATGTTTCTGTATCTGCTCCCTGGGGCCCCCGCTTATGTACCCTGCCCAGTGCTCCTTGGCAGAGAGAGATCGGCTCCAGCCTGCTGCTCCTCCCGCACGCTAATAGCACAGGTAGCAAAAGAGCCTCGCTGCCCCTACGGCCCATGAGATGCCAGGCCGTGAGCGGTATCTTTGCTCGCGGGTGCCACAGAAGTAAACCCCAGAAGATCCAGTCAGTTTTTATCTATCTGTGACGTTCCCCTGGTGTTATATGGATTGGTGATCTGCTAGGTCACTCCAGTCCTTGACTCTGGGAGCCAGCCTTACCCTGCTCCGCTGTGAGAACCCCCCACTCCCGGGCTGTTCACGCACAGCCTCTGCCATGTAAACTGCTCTCAGCGCTTTTAGGCAACCACTGCTTGGATTGTGCAACCGAATGACACTAGCCAATATCTCCGGTCCCAGACACAACCCTAGGAACCTCCGTCTTGCAGTGTCCAGTTATGCCTGCTGGACGCTGCAAGCTAATATGAGTTTGTCAATTTAACAAAGAAATTGATCTGTACCCGGCTTGTTATCCCAAGGGGAGTCTCTGACATGCTTCAGACCAAACACACTGCTTCAGGTAGAATAAACAAACAAATGTATTAACTACAAAAGATAGATTTTAAGTGATTATAAATCAAAGCACAAGTAGTCAGATTTGGTCAAATGAAATAAAAGCAAAACACATTCTAAGCTGATCATAACACTTTCAGTGCCCTTACAAACTTAGATGCTTCTCACCACAGGCTGGCTGGTTGCCCGGCTCGCCCCTTTGATCAGCACTTCAGTCACTTGGTGGTGGTGGTGTCTGTAGATGGAAGAGAGAGCCAGCATGGCAAACGTCTCTCCCTTTTATCATGTTCTTTCTTCCCCCTTGGCTTTGCCCCCCCCCCCCCCCTTCAGGGTCAGGTGAGCATTATCTCATTGCAGTTCCAAACTGACCAAGGGAAGGGGGGGGGGGGTGACTCACTGGAGAGTCCAACAGATCCTTTGTTGCTGCTTAGGCCAGTGTCCTTTGTTCCTGTGAGGCTGGGCTAGGTTTGTCCCATACATGCCCTGATGAGGTGTGAACTTCCCCTCTGTTCCTGGAGAGTTTTGCCTGGGCTTGTTTAAGCCATGAGGACACATTTTCAGCCTCATAACTATATACATGAAATTACAACCTGTAACATTACTATAAGAACAATACTCAGTGCTTCATGAGCCTTCCAAAGACACCTGACATGACAAACTTTGCATTAGATACCACACAATCATATTATAAGGATGAACATGGGGGTGCAGGGTGTTCCCCCAAGGTACAGAAAGTCACACCCTCCTCACAGATTCTATGGTGGCATCAGTGGAGAACAAGTGGAGCTGCTCCTGCACCAAAAAAATCCATAGTATGATGCATGTGGGTGTAGGAGCACAGCAGCAAACATGTCTTGCACCGAGCCTTGATTTTTCTGGTTGAGTAGGGGCATGTGTGTGCTCTTTTTAGAGGGAAGATCTAGAGGCTTGGCTTGGGGCCAAAAAAAAGGTGAGAA
This sequence comes from Platysternon megacephalum, assembly GCA_003942145.1. Classification (NCBI taxonomy): domain Eukaryota; kingdom Metazoa; phylum Chordata; order Testudines; family Platysternidae; genus Platysternon; species Platysternon megacephalum. The sequence continues at coordinate 149,235 of QXTE01000103.1, forward strand.
CCAGCAGGGTCTAGGTGCAGCATGTCTCTGAGGTGTTATTAAGCAGGGATGCATCTGGATCTGTAGTTTGCCGTGGAATTAGAGCAACCTCATGTTTCTATTTAGTTGATAGATTCTTTTATTTTGAGGTTAACAAAAAAGATATGAGTCAGCTGCTAAAAATATGTTTTTGGGGTGCTGTTGCTCCGGTTTGCAATGGGGTTTGGACTTTATGTACTAAGAACTGCTGTATCTTATTCCAGACATAAGTTAAAGGAATGTAGTTGAAATTGGCAAGCTCCATCAGAGTCCAGGTACCAGATGTCAAGCTTGAATATTTTTCTAAAACATACTCTCTAGGAATTGCTTTGTTACACTGGAGGTCAAACTACTAGATGATCACCACAGTGGTCCCTTCTAGCCTTGAAATTTATAAATTTATATGGTTTTCCTGTTCTTGGACCAGGATACATCAGAGTCCTTATTTCAGTGAAGTAGGAGCAGCTATACTTGTTTTCTATTTAGATTGTACAGTTTGCAAAAAATATTGCAAAATTCCAAATGCTAGATTGTGTGTTTTGTGATGTTCCTAGAATCACAGGACTGGAAGGGACCTCAAAAGGTCTTCTAGTCCAGCTCCTGGACTAAGTATTATCTAGACCACCCCTGACAGGTGTTTGTCTAACCTGTTCTTAAAAATCTCCAATGACAGAGCTCTCCTGGATTCTTAGGGGTTCAAAGTTTGCAGGAGGGTTGTTTGGTTTTGTGCAATAAGAGCAGCTATACTTGATCTCTATTTTGATGTCATTTATAAAGAAAAAATAAATATGATGTTATAGGCAGAGTGGCTGTGACCAGATGGAACATCCTGCAACTGTCTGAGATGAGGCAGGATGAATTGAGTCTGGTCTATAATAATATAGAATGAGCTGGACTTAGTCCAGTGCCCCATCCCATTCCATCCAGGCTGAGTCTGGGTCTTAAAGGAACAGTGGTAGGAAAGAGCCACGGATATAGGCATGGAAGCACGGCTGCACACTGAAACACTTGCATCATAATCTGCCCACTAATAGCACTAGAGTTGACAGCAGAGAACATATGACCACAGCACATTCTCTGTTGCCCTTGGGCAACTTTTTGACCATTACAGGCTTTTTTGACCATTAATAATTATGATCCAATATAGAACCAGAACGCCACCCTCATCCTCCTTGCCCAATAGCCACCTTCAACACAGTCAACCATGTTGTGCTTTTTGAAATGTTGTTTTCCCTTGTCTTCCCTCAGAACACTACCCTTGCCACCATGGATGTCATCTCCCTATATACAAATGTCCCTCACAATGATAGCATTGCTGCCTGCCTCAAATTGCTACTAGACAATGGACAACACTCAGATATCCACCTCAAACACACCACTAAACTCATGCCTTTCATCCTCACCCATAACAACTTTACATTTAACAATAAACACTGTATGCAAACCATGCGAACAGCCATGGTACTAGGATGGCTCACCAATATGCCAACCTCTTCATGAGCCACCTTGAGGAAGAATTCTGGAAAAGTTCACCACAAAACTAGTGATATCTGATGAAAATATGATTGATGTATTTCCACTGGACAGATGGCCAAAACTCCCTTAGATTTCCACCACAACTTTAACTACCACTGCCCATTCATCAGACTCTGAAGAACACTCCCACACCAGCATCAACTTCCAGGACAAAACAATCAGCTTTGGCATCCTTACGGACAACTATATACAAGAAGCCCATTAATCACCATACTTACCGCCACAAACCCAGTAACCATCCCAGACACAACAAGAAATCTGTTATCTACAGCCCAGGCATTCAGATACCACAGTACATGCTCTGAGAAGAAAGTCCATGCTACTCAGCTTTACACATTTAAAACCGCCTTTACTAAACACAGATGCTCCACTAGAGAAGTAAATTGCATCATGGAATGGGCCACCCAAATTCCCTGAGAGAACCTGCTTCAGTGCGGGGAGTGAGAATCCTCCAACCAAACACCCCTAGTTGTTGCCTACCTCCCACACTAGTACCCATATGGGGTATCATTAAACAATTACAACCTATACTCAATGGGGACCACATTCTGAAATAAATCTTTCCCAAACCCCTCTTCCGGCCTTTAAACAACCTTGCCAAGCCTATCATCATAAGCAAGCCCTCCACAGGTCAGGACAACTTGTAGTGACACCAGACCCTGCCAAAGCAGCAGATGCAAAACCTCAAGACATATGTCCACTGCTATGATGATCAATATTCTCCACAACACATCTTTCAAGATCCATGGGTCCTAGAAGTTGCTATCACAACATGTGGTGTACCTCATCCAGTGCACCAAATGCCCTAATCACTACTATATGGGCAAAACAAGATATTCAGTACGCTGTCAAATGAATTAACATAGAAAAATGATAAAAGACAAACACCATATCAACTGCGGGTGGACACTTTTGCATAAAACAGTCACTCCATATCAGACCTCTCAGTCCTCATCCTCAAAGGAAACCTGCACAACACCTTCATAAGATGAGCCTGATAACTTTGCTAAACACTAAAAATCATAGACTTTGAAGATACTGGATTTATGGCTCATTACAACAATCTAACCTCCTAACCTTCCTTTGTCCTATGATTGCAGAGGTATTAACTGCCCACTTCACCTTGAATGACTCTTACTGCATGTTAACTCCTTAAAGCTCATGCTGCAAAACCTCTGTTAGTCTATAAGGTGCCACAGGATTCTTTGCTCCTTATGCTAAACAATCTGTTCCACCTTGTGAGACTGAGTACCTTTTCAAGACATGAAGAAGAGCTCTGTGTAAGCTCAAAAGCGTCTCTCTTTCACTAACAGAAGTTGGTCCAATACAAGATATTACCTCACCCACCTTGTCATTCTAAAATTTATTGAGGTTTTTAATCTCATGATTTTTGAACATTTAGGATTGGCAATATTGTATGTCTATGGATTTTTTAAAAAAAAGTTATTTATGGGATGCTCCAGATTTCTTAAACAGAACCAAAAGCAATGTAGACCAATAAATAACAGAGTCAGAAATGGGAATTGTTGGTTTTTTTAATTAAATTTTCTATCTCATTTTCAAAATTCAGAGTTTCTGATATCACGTAATGCAGTCTTAAATGTACATAACACTTTTTATCCCAAAAGGATCCCAAGGCACTTTATATATATTGTTGTAAAATACCACTGCTGTGCAACTATGTGTTTACACAGCGGATGGGAAATATAAATCCCAGCCTGGGTAGATATACATGTTCTAGCTCCTCTCCAGCTACCGTGCTAAATATAGTATGGTGGTGGCAGTTTGGGCTAGCCACCCGACTACATCCCCAGGTGGTCAGGTGGAATTGTACTTGGGCAGCTAGTGTGAGCCACTACCCATGCTGCCACAGCTACGCTGCTATTTTTAGTTCACTAGCTCTGCTTCACCTAGCGTGTGTATGTCTGTGTGTGCTGGAATTTACACCTCCCAGCTGCTGTGTAGACATACCCACTGTTTCTGAAGTGTCTGAGGTCACACAGTGAAGAAATGGCAGAGCTAGGAATAGAATCCACATCCCTGAATCCTAGTCTGGTGTTCCATGCTGCCTATGTGTAGTAACTCTCCTGCATCATCAATTTAAGAATTCTTGTAGACCCTTATACTCAATCACTGACCATCTGGATATGCTAAACCAAGAAGTTAAGTCATACATACTTATTGTCACAGCATGTATATTTTCTATATCATTATATGACACAGTTGATTTTTATAAATACTGCCCTTATGCAACATACAATCCATGGTATTTAAAAGAAGTTAAATCAATAAGGTTTTGTGGAAATTAAATAGTTTTATAAAAATTATGCTAAAATACCTAAAATTTAATCTAAAAATTCTGCAGAAAGATATTATTTTTCTATCATCTAGAATTTAGTTGAAAGTTATATCCCTGCAAAAAAAATTCTACAGGAAAGCTTAACATTTCTATAGGAAAGCTGATCTCTACTAAATGATAAGACATTTCCCTAAGGACTATTGGCCCTGTTGTCAATTCCCTGTCTATTTTGTTTTGTGTTTCTTTCAATAAAAGACCAATTCATATTTGGGCAAGCAACTTCTAAACCACTGAACGAAAAAACTCTCCGTGATTTTTATTAGTTTTTTTTTTTGTTATAGATAAGGAAATAGCTGGAGGCAGTACTAGCCAAATAAATTACGGTAGTTTGCACCATAAGGGTACATCTTGCCAGGCAAAACAAAAAATGTGTTTGAATCATGTTGGCTCCCTTGAGTTGAAATGCCCTCTTAATTCTCTTTAAAATGCAAACTGAAGTGTTTTGAAGCTTTATTAGTGGGTCACGTTGTAGCCAAGATTACCCCCAGTCTATAACATGGCTTCAAATGTGTTAAGCTGCATCTGAATAAGTGGTAAGAGGGCTTTTCAGTCATGTCACCTTAAACTAACAGTAGTGATAAACATTCTTTTCACTCATCAAGAAAAGGCCTAAGACTTTCAAAGCAGATATCTTGCTAATATTTGTCTAAAAACAGTTTTTACTCCTGGAGGAATTCTGTGCCAAAAAAATAAAAATTCTGCACATAATATTTTAAAATTCTGCATATTTTATTTGTCAAAATAACACAATATACTCACGCCAGTTTCAATTATTTTGGTAATTTATTTCAAAATACCTGTCAGCAACTATGTCTGTAACAATGCAGACAACAAAAAAGATTCAGGACATGTTTTTTGACAGATAGCCTTACTAGGCATACTAATATAGAACTCTGAGTAATAGTTCATTTAAACTACAATACAGAAACATATTTCCCACACCCCTGAGGAACAAAGGCTTAGGAGAGTCAGGGTAACAGAGGAACTCAGATAGAGGGAAATAATTGTTGGGAAGGATCCTGGGAGTGAATCTGGAAGGTTGTTGGCTGTGGGTGGGAGAAGTACAGAAGAGGGGTGTTTTTTGGGGGGAGGTGGGTGTTAGGGAGTTGGGGAGCCTCTGCCATGCAGATCCTGGCTGACCCCTAGCCTCTCCCATTCAGTCAGGAACATCTGCCCCTGTCCCCATGTGTTTCTGCACCTCCACTCAGCCACCCCCTCCTCTCCCATCCCCATGTGTCCCTGCACCCCCACTCAGTCACCCTCTTCTCCCAGTCCCCATGAGTCCCTGCACCCTGCTCCCCACATCCCCATGTGTTTCTGCACCCACACTCAGTCACCCTCTTCCCCTCAGCCCCATGTGTCCCTGCACCCCCACTCAGCTGCTCCCTTTCCCTGTCCCCATGTTCCCTGCACCGCCATTGCCATTCAGCCCCTGGCTCAATGCTTTCAACCCACTAGCTCCTATGTCTCCACCCCAGTCTGTCCCCCCCTCTAGCCCTTCTGAAGCCCAATCTATGTGACGCCCCAGCAGTCCTGTGTGCCCTGCTCTGTCTGTCCCCCCATATCCCGTGTCTTCTCACCTGATCCTCCGGTCACGGTGCTGTGAGGAACACAGCCTCCCCGCCTTCTTGTCCACGGCTGCCTTTTGGGCTGGTGCCACAGCTGCCCCTAGTGGATGAAAGGTGTAACTGCAATGTCTCTCTGGCAGAATGTATTTTCTGCAGAGAAAAAAAAATTTGTGGGAAACATGAATTCTGCACATGCACAGTGGTGCAGAATTCCCCCAGGAGTAAATTTTGCTTATTAACATTTAGAGGATCTTGGCTCGGTTTCTAGTTTTATCGTGCTTAACAGTGTCTTGGTTAGTGACATCCTGTGAAAAAGACCTTTGTCAACTATATCAGCACAGGGAACCTAGCATTCCAAAGAAATGGTGATTTCTGGTAGAACCCTACCGTTTCTGTACACAGCTACATAAGTTTTGAATGAGGCTGGAGTGAAAGCTACAGACTTATAATCTAAAAATCTATTATTATTCTTTATGCATTGCTTGCATGGATGCCTCCATCCTGAGTGATATGTATGCTTTCAGTATGTGACCTATCCAGAAAATCCTATGTCCACTGGGTCTCTACACCCACACACACACTGTTTCTGTCCTTGTGCCCTCATTCAAGAATTTAGAAGGGGGCACAGCCCCAACCACTACTTAGTGCTCATTCTTTCTCCATCTATTTGATATGATATAGTGTTGAAACACTAAATCATCTTTATTAGATCAGAAAACGTGGTGAAATCTTGCCTTATTGATACTGGTGGGAGTTTTGCCATTGACTTCAGTGTGGCCAGGATTTCAGCCTTGATGTTTCTGATCTGTAACAAAGCAGCTCAATTAGCTTCAATAGAAGGTTAAGAGATGGTGTGATCACAGTCTACTACTTACCAGGACAGAAGATTTCTCTTTGTATAGGATTCATTCATGTAGCTGACAAAGACAAAACAAGATCCAATGGGTAGAAGTTCAAGCTAGACAAATTCAAAATGGGAATAAGGTACACATTTTTAATAGTGATTTACCTCTGGAACAAGCTACCGACAGTGTGGTAAATTCTTATTACTTGTAATATTTAAATCAAGACTGGATGTCTTTCCAAGAGATATGCTGTAATTCAATCACGTTATTGGGCTTGATGCAGCAATTACTGGGTGAAAAATCAATGTCCTTTTCTATGCACAAGGTCAAACTAGATGACCAGAATGGCCTTTCCTGGCCTTAAAAGAATCTGTGAATCTTTATGGAATCAAAATAAGGATAATAAAATAGCCTTATACGCAGTAATTTATTTGTCAAGTCCATTCTAATCAATTTCCAAATGAATGGAACAGAGACAATTGTTAAGATTCATATTCAGGATGATTTAGTTGGGATTAGGTCCTGCTTTGAGCAGGGGGTTGGACTAGATGACCTCCTGAGGTCCCTTCCAACCCTGATATTCTATGATTCTATGATTCTATGATATAAAATCAAATGTTCCCAAATCAGAAGCTTTATTTTATGGAAGAATAGAATACAGAATGGTTTCACAATTTCCCTGAAAGTTTCTGGAGATCTCAGAATCTCCAAAAGTTGAATATTGAACCAATGATACAACAGATACAGACAGATCTAGATAATTGAGCAAATATCCCTATAATACTTATGAGATGAGCTGCTCTAATAAAAATAAATGCTTTTCTTTGGCTTTTAAATCTGTGGGAATATTTATTTGGTATACTAAATCAATTAAAACTCTCACTGACTTCTTGTGGAAAAATAGAAAACCTTATGTTTAGGGAAAAAACAAGGAAGCCCCTCAATTTTCCAGATAGACAATTGTATTTCTGGTCAGCTCATGTGGAATATCTTACTAAATGGATAACAAATGGGATCAGTTTTTCACTTGGACCCAAACAGAACAATACTATACTAAAAATTCTATCTTGATCATTTGTCCTGCATCTAAGTCCTGATCTGTGGCCCATTGAAGTCAATGGGAGTCTGCTGACTTCAGCAGGCTTTGAGTCAGGCTCACATGATATTGATGATTATTTCCCATCCTCTTAGAGCACAATCCATAGCTCATTGAAGTAATGGAAAGACTTCAGTAGGTTTTGGATTAGGCCCATACCATGCAGTTTACAAAGATGGAGAGCCATACAATAAAAATATTCTGTTTTGTGGTTATCCACTCTACTTAATTCCAATTTCCCTGTAGGAATGGGGAACAAAGAATTGTGATTTAAAAAAAAAAAGATTCACTAACATGGAAATGTATATTCTTAGCTATTTCAAAATATTATATATATACCAACCCACTCACACACAATTGAACCACAAAAGCTACCCCCTTATAAAATAAGTAGATCGCCTTAATAAATCAATATTTACTTATGGAACAAGATACACGTTTTTAGATAACACAGAAAAGTTTGAAGATAAGTAGACTTCAGTATTTTGAAAAACAAAATATTTGATTTCTATCTTCCCTTTCATATTGAAGCTGAATAGGAGTTGAGCTAGTTCTGTAGTCTTATGTCTGTGTATGAGGCAAACAACAATATTGTATGTACTTAATATTTTGCTTTTCACTGTATTTATGAACAATTGAATTAGAGTAGTGATACAAATGAGAAGGCTGGAGAAATGATTTATTTTCTCAACGGGAGACTAGTTCAGAATTCTCTACATGCACAGGCACGCACAGTCTAACAAAGACATTACAAGCAATACACTAATAATAGCCATTATACAGCGCTTCACATTTCCAAAGCTCTCAGTAATTAACACCTATATTAATAATTACATCATATGTAACTATGTTATCAGTATTTACATCCAAATACATTCTCATTAGTTGTTTGGTGATCCTTTAACATTGTTGCCCTTGCAAATTCTCAGGACTAATTTCTAGAAATTAACCCTTTTATGGGTATTACAATACATCGCCTCAAACTAAAACAACTATTCTACATTTGCTAGGTTTTTCTTTACTGTCTTTAGCATTGTTGGTACTTTAGGCTTACTTTTTCTGCACTATCGTAAATTCAATCAAAAATTAATGCCTTCTTCTCCCTTCCCCCCAAAAAAGAAAATTTTGAGGGGAGGGATATTACTAGCCTTGACGTTTTACATTTTTAAAGTGTTGTCAGGGTCAAAGATGATGATACCCCAGCTTCAAAACAATGTAGTGCTTGTGAAAAGTGGACAGCTTTTGTTCGTCCAGCTCACAGGTATAGCATGGGCAGCAAGAGTAAAAACTTACTCCCCCTCTCCTACGACAACCAGTCCTGGTTTTTTTCAGAGGGAGGTTATTTTCAGTAGAGTGGCTGTACGTACAGTTTTATCTGTAGTCTGCATGACGCTTTACAGGTTATGCAGGCTATTTCTTAGAGCATTAAAGAGATTTAGCTGGCTCATAAGCTAAACAATAAGGCTCTGTATTCTAAAACTTACAGTGAATGCTGTTCTTAAGATCCATGTGATGGGTGGGCTTCTTGTGTTCCTCTGGAATAGCCAAGATGCGTCAAGCTATTATGTTTTAAAAAGCATTCATCAAGGAAACTCAATGAGGTTTCACTTTCAGCCGTCAGACATGACTCCCTGGTTTGCAATGCCTTGTCTCCAGCCAGTCACAACTTTTCACCAGAATATCTCATGCAGGCTTGTGTCTACACTAGAATCTTCAATTGTGTTTGACAGCAGATTATACACGTTCCACATTCCCTCCCCCCCCCACCCCAATTTAATGTTAAATGTGTGTCCTGCTGCTGCAGAAAAGCTCAACAAAGCTCAACACTTATTTTAACCAACCGTTGTTACATCATACCATGAAAACACCAGTTGGGGAAGACAGCGGAGAGAACTGTGTTTGACACCGCTCTGGAGCAGTGCTTTGAAAAGCCTGCCCCAGAAGCTTTGACTGGGGGAGTGAGCAAATTGGAAAAATTGGCCCCTTCATCACAAATCCCTGGTGGAATAGAGGGAGGGTGATGTCCTCTTGCAGACGCTCCCGGGAAGAAGAAAGGGCAGTGAGGGACGGATGTATGATGCCATTTGTGTCACTGGTGGTGCAGGTTGGCTAGAGAGCAACGTAGTTGCTGCTGCTGGACACAGCAGGCTGTGAATCGGAACTCTACGCTAGGGAGCTGACCCAGGGGACATCCTGGGCATGTGAGTGAGGTTCAGCTGGAGCCTAAAGAGGAAGGGATGTCCCTGACCCATGACTGATGCTGGCACTGGGACTCTTAGTTGCTGATCAAGGTGACTGCAGTTGATAAAGCTGATAACAGTATAGTGATTTCTGGGTGAACTCCTGCCTCCCCAAAGATGATAGGAGACATCTCCATACTCAGGCGAGGGGTGGGAGTTTGGAACCCACTACCCAGCAGACCCACTAGCACTACACCTCTTTTCACTGCAGAAAATTCTAGGGTAGACACAGCTTTAGATATATCACATACATGGTGGAAAAGAGAGGAGGAGATGGGTGATCTGACTTATTGGCACATGTTTAGCTATTATGAATTAATCTAGCCTGCCATCCTGACTACTAGCTACCCAATGCTTCAAACTCTTATTGTAAACACTTCTTGGCATTTATGTAATGCTTACATCTTAACTGCAAACTATTGTACAGTAGAAACCTTGTTACTGGGCAGATTAAGGCAGGATCCTTGGTCTCACTGTTTCTTCCTGGGTCCTGGATAACATCCATGCTTGTCCTCCCCTGTTTAGTCTTAATTCATCCCTGGCACAGTTATGTTCATTGATACACATGACCCTGTTAACAGAAATTTATGGAGCACTTTGAAATATGAGCATAGTGTCCCCCAAACTGCTTTCAAAATATGAAAAATGCTCATTCATCAGTCCTGATCTTTCCTTCCTTTGCTTTTCTGTACAGGAAAATTATGGGCATGATCTTGGACTATCTAACCATTTGACAGTGGTGTTGGTAGACACTTACTTTGATTTTATTAGCAAACATCATTAAGTAGGACTGCTTCAAAAGCCTAAACAGGAATATTATATTATCTCATTTAATACCTCTCTAAGGTGATGATTGACATTACTGAAGTGGCTTACAAAAAACATACAAAATATTAAAACCAAAACTAAAGGTGAATAGGCCACCAGTCAGGACCAAAGGATCAAGCAAATGGACAAATCCAGGATGATTACCTGAAAGCTTCTACTAACATGAAAGACAATTCCTAATTAATGCATAAAATAAGAAGAAAGATTACCAAGTTTAAAAAAAGAAAAAAGAATGGAACAAAGGATGGAATACCAAGGTGGTCAAGGGTAAGGACCTTAGTGTGTGCCCTTCAGAGTCAATTTAAAAAACATCCTTCAGTAGAGACATCTCAAAATCTAATGACTGTAGAAGAATGTTAACACTTCTACTGAGTTAAAAAAGGAAGTTGTTTGTTTTAGAGTCCTTAACTCATCAATATGAAAGTATCATGGCTATGAAGCTTCAGAAACTGTTCGATTATCAAATGCTTGCATGAGATTGTTTTCTCTCATAGCATTTTTTTACATTAAATGTAAAGGATGGAAGCTAAGGTTAAAACACTAAATCTATCTAAAAGCTGAAAGGGCAGGAAACTCAGAGCAAAGGCTGATGTGCCATTCTTAATTCTTTTACTTTGGGACTGAGATTCTCCCAGCATGATGTCTGCTGCTAGAAATACATGCAGTTGAGATCAATGGCCACAAAAGCATTAACTCTCTTATTTGTGCCTAGGTGTTGTATCTTCTTTCCAAGTACTTAGATGACCTCCATCACCATAATAACTGACAAATTCTCAAGTATTTCCTATGAGGAGGGAAGTATTATTATTCACATACTACAGCTGAGGAATGGAGGCACAGAGAGATTAAGTGACTTGCCTAAGGTAACACAAGAAGTCTGTGGCAGAGCCAGGTATTGAATCCTGACTCTCAGTCGAGCACCTTAACCACAGATCATCCTTTGAGATCAGGATGATTTCTAAATACCACATGAACTTCAGTGCTTAGCTCAGCAGGGTAAACTAAGAGCAGAGTTTCAGCCTTAACTCAGATGTTTCTGTTTTTGTGGATTTGGAACAGAACTTATATTGTTTTACCCTTGATATTTTGTGTGTGTGTGAAAAAAGCATGACAGCATTGATTTACAAATTTAAAAGGGCATGAACTTTTGCAGATAACATCCTAAACATCTTTCTTGTGGTATCTCCTATGTTAAGGGTCCCAGATAATAAAAACACAATATGCAGTCAAGGATTTGTTTTGTTTTGTTAAATAATCCTTTTTGAAATATTATTACAACTTTACTACTTGTGGATTAAAAAGGAGTAGTTATATAGCATGTGATACATTATCATTAATCTGTGGCCACTAACTAATATGATCTTTTATTGGAACTAATTTGTGGGCTTCAGTATTGTCACTATGCACACACAACTTTATACACACATTAGCTATTTCATTATAATATATGCTGATGTGTCTTCATCTTTATTGCAGCTGACCCAGAAGCTGTTCCTGGGGTCCCAAACCAATGTTTGAGAGAGACTGGAGTATGGATGAAAGATAGTTGGCTGAAGCTCAAGCCATATAAAAGAGTGAAGTGATACTAGCAGGTTGGGGGAAGCAATGGGAAGGTATGGTGATGACGATTACTTCACCTGTCATTGAGGGTGTGCGCCTGCTATTTGTAATTTACTTTCATAATCTGGGATTGTGTTGTATGATCAAAGAGCAGCAATGTCCAGGAATATTTTTTACCATCTGCACTTGGCAAGAAGATGGCGACTGTTTTGTTAAAATGCAGACCTTGTAATTATAACCTATTCCCTTTGCACCTCAGGACTGACTTGCTGTAATGCACTATACATCGGGCTACAATCTAAATCCATCTGGAAGTTTAAGATGGTGAAATATTCAGGTGTCCCACAATTAACAAATTTGTGCTTTCTGAGTAGAGCACCTACCAGCACTGGCTGCCCATTGGTTTCTGGAATGAATTTAAAGTATCGATTTTAATCTATAGAGATCTAAGTGATTTGGTGCCTTCCTACTTGAAAGACCACCTCTCTCCTATTCCCTACTGCTACAGTTGCAATCAGCAGAGGCACTAGATTTAAGAGAGAGGAGGCTGGCTAATGTTCTCTGCTTCCCTTGGATTAGAATAGATTTACATGGATGTATTTGAGTAACTGCACCATACAGAGCATTTTAGCCTTAATAGGTATCAAAGAAACCAGTGACGGGGTAAGGCAGGGAAGAGGTATCATGTTTCTTGTAATTTAATCATGCCTGCAGACCTTTTGGAAGATATTTTATGAGCTGGATAAAACCTTGTAAATTAAGTTAAAATCCCAGTGAGATTGATAAGTGTGAATTCACCCTTCAATTAACTTATTTAAGCATAAGCCTCTTCCTAAGGTAAAAGGTGGGTGTGAACCTGCCCAGAAGCTTTTGGCTGAGTATTGGTTTGGGTAGTGGTCAAGAGAGAAGACACAGAAACTGAAGACAGACAAAAACAGAGAAGGAGAGGCAGAGGCAAAAGAAAAGAAAAAGGGGGTGGGGGGTCAAAAAAGCCTCAGTAGCCTGTGAGCACAGTGTGACCCTAGAGAGAACTTTTGGGTCTGTTGGCTAAAGAGGCTTGGCAGCTAAACTAAGAAACTGCTCCTTCTGTTCTTGGCTCCTTCTGCAATCAGAGACACAATACTTTGTACATTCTTTGGAAATAAAGCTGCATCAAAGAAATACCTGTCACCTATTTCTACTCCCATTTGGAACATCCCCAGAGTCCGTAATTCAAGTACTGTAGCTGCTCAGGTCAAAAAGAGGCAACAGTATTGAATACAATTATTAAAATTGTGACTGGATACACTGTTCCAGCCTTCCTTCTACTAGGTGTGCTTTGATGAAAGATTGGGGGTGGGTGTGAAGATGTAACTGGTCATGATGAGAGACATTAAAGACAAATATTTGTGACTTTAGCCTTTAAGGTACAGCACATAGGAAGCGGCGATCCAGAGCTGCACACTGCTTCCGATGAAGCAGCTAAAGAGGCATTTGCCTCAGGGAAGAAGTACAGTTCTAGGAGCTCACTAACGTGCTGGAGAAAAGCTATACCCAATATGGGGTGCAACCTAATCCCTACACTTCATTGGTCCTTTTCTTTGGTCCAGTGTGAAGAGTGAAGTCATGTCCTCACTTCCTCCTTGCTGTCTTTGGGGAGCATAGGAAAGTAGGGAGGGAGCAGTCCTTATGCTTCCCAGAGAGAAGGAACTGCAATTCTGCCCACCCCTTACACAGGCTGTGCAAGGACAATGGAAGGTTCCTTGGGCCCTCACCATCCACTGCACACTAGCATAGGGGCCAGAAAGAATCTACCCTCAGTAATTACTAGGGATTGAACAAATATGGATAGACACAGCTACAAAACATGTCTGGATTAAGCAGGTATAGGTCTACTGCTAAAATATCTAAATTATAGTATTGTGCTGAATAAAATGGTAGATACAGGATGATATAACTGAAGTGAATGTTCAAATTGGTAAGAGAAAGGGAGACAAGGAGATTTCTAGCTTTAATTCTCAGCTATGCAACTAAATATGTCATGACCAACTCTGTTGTTCTTCTCTTTAAAATTGTGTTGCTTTTGTGGATTTCTCCTCTCTTCTCTGTGTGTGGTATGTGTGCAAAAATCAGATTAATTTATCAAAAATGAAGCTAAATTATAATGTTGGGGGGAAAAAGACCACTACCACCAGCCTAAATCTTCACCCAAATTTCAACCAAAACCAAACCCTTGAGGTGTCCAACATTGTTTATTTGTTTAAGTGTTTACTTGAACCCTATACAATTCTCATTTTCAATGAAAGCTGCAAGTGGAAATGCTCGCATATCGTTAAAGGGTCTTTTTATTATTATTTCATAATAAGCAAGAAGCAGACAGTACTGGTAACCTTGCAAGAAAGAGTGATAAGATATCCAGCCCAGACAAGTTCAGATAAAGTTCAAATGCTTGATTAACTTTTGGATTCCTGTTCAAAACAAATTCTCAGTATATCTGAGGTTTATACATCACTAATCTAAATGACAAAATGGCTCTCACTTTAAATTCTACGATCAGCCTACTGTTAGATTAATCCATTCTAGATTTACAAAGTATAACCGAACAGCAGAACTTTGGCTTTCATTATATTTTAATTAAGTCAATTGAATTACTCCAGATTTAGAGTGGTGAAAGAGTGGGATCTTTCCCCTTATCCTTATCAGTGTCGAACTCAAATGAAAAATCTGTTACTATACTGAATTTTTCCAGTACACATTTCATTCACAGGAAATGGGGAAAGGAAAAGATACCACAGAGAGAGACGACCAAAAAAAAAAAAGAGGAAATGAGATGCTAGATGTTTCCTCTTTTCAAAATGCTATTGCACTTAAGAGCCAAAACTTAATTGTAAACCAAAGGGAGTCTGGGATGAATAAAATTTCCAGGATTGATCCTCTTTATACAGGATCTTTCATCCAAGGATTCCAAAGTGCTAAAAAATGGATTCTCGTGTTACCCTTGCAAGGAAGTAAGCATTATGCCTCTTTTACAGATGGAGAAATGGTGGTAGGGAGTGGTTAAGTGATTTGCCCAAGGTCCCGACTGCAAGTGAATGGCAGAATCAGGAAATAGTGTTTATAACTCTTGACTGTGCCTCTTGCTCTGACCACAATATTTCAGTCCTTCCATTTTCAATATGTGCTGTATCTTTAAGGCAAGAGGAAAGAATGACTGGAATATAGTTTCACCCCTTTTGACCCATGCGGTTAATCAATATTCAGGGTGTTGTGGGATGTTTCTGTTAGGAGAAGTTAATGATTGAGTCAGGTGTTTATTTGATGCAAACCTGTTTATTTACAAAGAATGTACACAAAATCCTACAGCAGGAGGCAGCTTCTTTGCTGATATTTTCAAGGTTCTTTCCAGCCAGCTCTCTAACCAAAAAAACCCTGCTCCCACTTGGCTTCTCCTGCGGTCTGCTTTTGCCCACAGATATATACACCTCCACCAAACACTAGCCAGTCCCCCACATTAACCCCTCCACCCACATAGCTCAGCTTCTGACCAGCCTTGCATGTGGCCTTGTGTTTTTGGCAATGGCTCTTATTGTTTCAGCTTCTTACTCCACAAAGGAACTCATCTGCTTTTTGCATTTATCTTTAATAAAGGGCAGCTATCATACCCACCAGCTTCAATGGTTTCACCCAACCTTCACCATAACAATAACATATTTTATTGAAACAGGACATGGGAGGTTGTATCAGTAACATTTGATCTCAGTTAGGGAGACCATCATTGCAGTGCTTTCTGCAGGAAATTGGTAGAACAATTCGTGCTGGAATTAAAATCTTACAGGGAAATTACAAACATTTTAATATCCATCATCATCATCTACCAAGTGGCTGCATGAAGATACCTGCATTTTATATGAAATTACTTACTACTACTCACTTCATACAAAATTGGTGTAACCATGGGCACTGGTTTCCTGATTTCTATAGGGGTGGTGGGCAAGTTCACAGTTAAAACATACTCCATTTCCTGTAGGGGAAAAAGCAATTAGGGATACAGAATTCCTCAAGGTCACTGTAATACAGCTGGCCACCATCCTAGTGCCCCCTTATGGCTAGAGGTCACTCTACAGCATCCTGCCTATGTTTTCCTCCTCTTCTGGCCCTTTTAAGAACTCACAGCCTACAGGGAGTTCAAACAGATCCCCTCTGGGGTCCACTTTATTGAGTCCTCTGGGTTCACTCTGGCCCTCTAGGCCTCAACCCCCATTCAGTGTTTCTCTGCTAATTAATCCGAAAACAACATAAACACAAACTCACACACTCTCTCCCCTGCTTGGACAGAGCTCTCCTGCTCTTCCCTAGTAACTCAGGAGCCTTCTAACTCCCTGCAATTTCTACAGACATCACCACTATCTCCTGGATTTCCCCCCTTCCCTACACCTTTCTGCTCTTTTATATGAGGATCGCCTGATTCAACCCAGATGTGGTTCATTCAGTAATCAGGGCTGGCTTAGCCCCAGCCCCTCAGGCCCACAAGCAAGCCACCCAGTAATAGTCACATCTAGGGATCACAGTTACATTTTTTAAGGTATATGTGACTTTTATCCAGACAAAGATATATAACAACTTTAACGGTTAAATAGCAAAAGATTATACAGAAATGTGATTATGAAAAGGAAGCATAGAAAGTGAAAGCTAATACGTACCACGTGCAGTATCACCTAAAACAACTGGAATAGAGTGCACAATGACACTGAGAACTAAATAATTCCCTGATGATCAGGATTTCCCCAGCGGGCACATGAACGGCTGGTAAGCTCATTAGGGAAGATACTGTAAAGTTGCGACGAAGAGTCCTGTGACACCTTATAGACTAACAGACGTATTGGAGCATCAACTTTCGTGGGTGAATACGCACTTTGTCAGATGAATGTAGTGGAAATTTCCAGAGGCAGGTATAAATATGCAGGCAAGAATCAGTCTAGAGATAAGGAGGTTAGTTCAATCAGGGAGGATGAGGCGCTCTTCTAGCATTTGAGGTGTGAACACCAAGGGAAGAGAAACTGCTTTTGTAGTTGGCTAGCCATGCACAGTCTTCGTTTAATCCTGAGCTGATGGTGTCAAATTTGCAAATGAACTGAACCTCAGCAGTTTCTCTTTGAAGTCTGGTCCTGAAGTTTTTTTGCTGCAGGATGGCTACCTTTAAATCTGCTATTGTGTGTCCAGGGAGGTTGAAGTGTTCTCCTACAGGTTTTTGTATCTTGCCATTCCTAATATCTGACTTGTGTCCATTTATCCTTTTACGTAGGGACTGTCCAGTTTGGCCGATGTACATAGCAGAGGGGCATTGCTGGCACATGATGGCGTATATTACATTGGTGGACGCGCAGGTGAATGAACCGGTGATGTTGTGGCTGATCTGGTTAGGTCCTGTGATGGTGTCGCTAGTGTAGATATGTGGGCAGAGTTGGCATCGAGGTTTGTTGCATGGATTGGTTCCCGAGTTAGAGTTACGATGGTGTGGTGTGTGGTTGCTGGTGAGAATATGCTTAAGGTTGGCGGGTTGTCTGTGGGCGAGGACTGGCCTGCCTCCCAAGGCCTGTGAAAGTGAGGGATCGGTGTCCAGGATGGGTTGTAGATCACTGATGATGTGTCGGAGAGGTTTTAGTTGAGGACTGTAGGTGATGGCCAGTGGAGTTCTGGTGGTTTCTTTCTTGGGCTTGTCTTGCAGCAGGAGGCTTCTGGGTACACTTCTGGCTCTGTTGATTTGTTTCCTTATTTCCTTGTGCGGGTATCGTAGATTTGAGAATGCTTGGTGAAGATTTTGTAGGTGTTGGTCTCTGTCTGAGGGGTTGGAGCAAATGCGGTTGTACCTCAGGACTTGGCTGTAGACAATGGATCGTGTGGTGTGTCCGGGATGGAAGCTGGAGGCATGAAGGTAGGCATAGCTGTCGGTGGGTTTTCGGTATAGGGTGGTGTTAACGTGACTGTCACTTATTTGTACCGTGGTGTCTAGGAAGTGGACCTCCCCTATCGATTGGTCCAGGCTGAGGTTGATGGTGGGGTGGAAGCTGTTGAAATCAGGGCCGGCTCCAGGCACCAGCTAAGGAAGCAGGTGCTTGGGGTGGCCCATAGAAAGGGGCGGCACTCCGTCCGCTATTGGGGCGGCCCGTCCGGGTCTTCGGCGGGAATTCGGTGGCGGGTCCCTCAGTCCCTCTCTTCCTCTTTGAGCTGCCGCCAAAGTGCCGCCAAAGAGGAAGAGAGGGCATGAAGGACCCGCTGCCGAACTGCCGCCGAAGAATGGAGCGGCACGATTGAGCTGCCGCCGAAGTATCGCCGATGGTCTTTTTTTTCCGCCACTTGGGGCAGCAGAAAACCTGGAGCCAGCCCTGGTTGAAATCATGGTGGAATTCTTCCAGAGTCTCCTTCCCATGGGTCCAGGTGAATAAGTTGTCATCAATGTAGCGTAGGAAGAGAAGGGGCATGAGTGGACGAGAGCTGAGGAAGCATTGTTCCAGGTCAGCCATAAAAATGTTGGCATATTGTGGGGCCATGCGGGTGCCCATAGTGGTGCCACTGGTCTGGAGGTATATATTGTCACCAAATTTGAAATAATTGTGCGTGAGGATAGACCTCACACCTCAGCTGCTAGAAGAGGGCCTCATCCTCCCTGATTGAACTAACCTTGTTATCTCTAGACTGATTCTTGCCTGCATATTTATACCTGCCTCTGGAAATTTCCACTACATTCATCTGACGAAGTGGGTATTCACCCACGAAAGCTTATGCTCCAATATGTCTGTTAGTCTATAAGGTGCCACAGGATTCTTTGTCGCTTTTTACAGATCCAGACTAACACGGCTACCCCTTTGATACTGTAAAGTTGCATCAGTCTCAGAAGAACTGTCTCTCTCTGGTCTACAAAATGGAGATTGGAATCATGTGTTCTGAATACATAATGTGGAAAGAGATTCTAATTTTCACACTGCACTATAGAAAAATCAGCTTGCACTAAAATTATTTGCGTGTGTGTGTGTACGTATGTATACATAAATGTTTTAGGAGTTATTTTGAATATATATAATGCTCTCACAATGAATTCTTTGTGTGCTTCCACTAGAAGTCAATAGTTTATCCTTAT
This sequence comes from Platysternon megacephalum, assembly GCA_003942145.1. NCBI lineage: Eukaryota > Metazoa > Chordata > Testudines > Platysternidae > Platysternon > Platysternon megacephalum. The sequence continues at coordinate 168,399 of QXTE01000103.1, forward strand.
TTACACCAGCATAATTTAGAGAATTTGGCCCTTAGACAATTTCAGAATGGTAGTTTTCCTTTAACCAAGCCATTTTCTCTGAGGTTTATTACATATGTTATTGTAGGACAGGTCTACATTTAAAACGCTGCAGCAGCACAGCTGCACTGGTGTTAAACCACCTCTGTGAGAGGTGTTAGCTATGTCGATGGGAGAAGCCCTCCCGTCAACACAGCGCTGTCTACACCAGGGGTTAGGTTGGTATAACTGCTTCCCTCACAGGTGTGGATTTTTCATACCGCGAGGGATGCAGTTATATCGATGTAAGTTGTAGTGTAGACCTGGCCTGACACATAATGTAAAAATTCTGCACTAGACTGTTATCCATCCTGTCCTCTTCACTGTTGTTGGTTATGGCCAATGAAGGGTTGCCACCCATCCAGTTTTCACCCGGACAGTCCAGGTTTCGTCTTGTGTGTCCAGATGCCATTTGACAAGCCCTGATGTCTGGGTTTTTTGATCTGTGGAAAAGGTGGCAATCCTAACTGGAAGGAAGGCGGCAGCGCAGCAGCAGCTGCCACCACCGCCTCCGGGGCCAGGCTGCTTGTGCAGCTCGTGGCGGCACCTAGCCCTGCGCAGCCCACAGGTGGCGGGTAAGGCGGCCTCGGCCATGATGGTGAAGACCCTGTGAGATATACAACCAGCTGGCACTGTGCACTGATGTGTTGACACAAACGTGCTTTGAGCTAAAAACCATGGGCCTAGTTCATCTCTCATGTATACCAGTGTAAATCAGGGGTAATGACATTAAAGTTACACTAGTTTCTCTGGATTTTTTTTATTTTGTATTTAAATACAGGATCTGTCTTAGTTCCCTGTACCTTCAGAATAGGTCTGCATTTGCCTGTAGCGAGGCGGGGTGGGTGGGGGGGAGCCTTTTTGGAGCAAGGAGCTTACTTCAGGAAGCCAGAATAAAGTAACATTCCATGACTGACAGTGTACAAAGATGGATTAGTTGCTGTGAAATTAACAAAGGTTTTGGGGGTCTTGTAAGGTTTCCACTAAGGAGACCAAAATACCAGATCCATCACATTTATTCACTTGCTACCAGTCGTGTCCAGGACCAGATGCTTCAAAAGAAAGTGAAAAACCTATAATGAACCTAAGCAGATGTGCACTGCTGCACCTAATAAATAATTGGGAGAAAAAATTCCCACCTGATTTCTGTGGAGATTAGTTTATGTCCTGAAAGAATGAGATTTAATTATCCTTATCTTAGCAGGTGCTGTGTACAGTAACTGCAGATGTTATTATTAGCCATAAAACTATCCAGCCACAGAATTTAACTAACCACCTGGGGCAGTGTGTTCCCCAGGCCTATGAGAGGTGAAAAATGTTTTCCTTTAATTTATTCTAAGTTTACTGGACATTAGTTTCACTAGAGTGAATTCTTTTTTCTCCCATTAAAAGATCCAAAACGTTTTTGAAGTTGAAGAATTGCCACTTTCAGGTCTTTTGCGTAGAATAAATGGACACAAATCTGACATCAGGAATCATAACATTCAAAAACCAGTAGGAGAACACTTCAATCTCTCTGGTCACTCAATAACAGACCTCAAAGTGGCAATTCTTCAACAAAAAAACTTCAAAAACAGACTCCAACGTGAAGCTGCAAACTGGAATTAATTTGCAAACTAGATACCATCGGATTAGGCCTGAATAAAGACTGGGAGTGGTTGGGTCATTACAAAACCTAAACTTAATTTCCCCAATACTTATTTCTCCCTACTGTTACTCACACCTTCTTGTCAACTGTCTGTAATGGGCCACTCTCTTACCACTTCAAAAGTTATTTTTCCTCCCTTGGTATCCTGCTGTTAATTGATTTATCTCGTTAGACTGACCTAACATTTGGTAAAGCACCCCCATCCTTTCATGTATTTATACCTGCTCCTGTATTTTTTACTTCATACATCTGATGAAGTGGGTTCTAGCCCACGAAAGCTTATGCCCAAATAAATTTGTTAGTCTCTAAGGTGCCACAAGAACTCCTCGTTTTTTTTGCTGATACAGACTAACACGGCTACCACTGAAACCTGTCAAGTTTTAGGTGTAGACCAGGTCTATGACTTCAGTTCAGGAAAGCATTTAAACATATACTTAAATCCATCCCTGTTCAGAAGAGCACGTTAGCCCAAGCTTAACTTTAAAGATGGACTAAAGTGCTTTGCTCAGTAGGGATGCTTTCTTGAACTGGGGACCTAAATGCTCACTGTAGAAAATTCAGAGAGCACTACAAAAACACCGCTACCCTGTATGATGCGGAATATCTTGGCACATATAATGCTAGCTCATTAATATAAAAATCAATATCTGCATTTTTATAGTGCTTTAAAAAGAAGTATGCATATTATTTTGTAGCTTCAAAATGATACAGTTTAAATGAAAAGGTGTTGGCTACATTTAATCCTTTTTTCTTTAGATGTGATTTTGAAGCTCCTTGTTTTATAACAAAAAAGGTTGCAATGGTGTGTATGTTTCACACACTGATGATATGGCCTAGTGTTCCCCAACCATGAATGCAGAGATTTAGGGTATGTCTACTCTGGCAAGTTTCTGCACAACAAGTTATACCACTTTTATTAAAGTGCTGGAATTAAACCGCTGTTGCATGTCCACACTGTGCTCCTTGTGATGGTGGAGCACATCCACATTAGCAGCTCTTGCAACGGCAAAGAGAGCAGTGCATTGTAGTAGCTATCCCACTGTGCAACTGGCCGCAGTGTGATTTGGGAAGGGTTTGCAATGCCTCATGGGGCACGCACGCACGCCTGCCTCTGTGTTCAGCACCACGAGCATTCCACATTAATGGTTTGCTTTGTGTCCCAGAGCAGATCAGCACAGCATGCAAGGGCTATCAGAAACAGAGCTTTGAAAGGGGATGGGTGCATGTCTCCAGGGCAACTGAGTTCAAAATAATGAGCAGAGGGGCCACTTGAGGGATTATGGGACACTTCCGGAGGCCAATTGATTGCTTTCTGCACTGTAATGTGTTTACACTGCCAATATAGCGCTGGAGCCTCTGCTGTTTAAGGCTTACGACTCTCATCGAGGTGTTTTTTTTGCAACGCTGCAACCGAGGAGTTTCTACGCACTAAGTGGCTTGGCAGTATGTACATGTTGGGAGTTACGGTGCAGAAAGCTGCTTTACTGTTCAGTAACTTGCCAGTGTGCACAAGGCCTTAGCTTATCATATTCTGTTGTCTCTATATTTCCAGTGGTAAGGCTCAGAGCTAGAAGACTTTAAGGGGAAAGAAATTATCTGCTCCTTCTATAGGAGAAAGGAAAGAAGAGCTAACTCTGGCAGGCTTAATTTATACACATTATAATTTTTTCCCAGTATATTTCTGCACAATGTTTTGTATTGTATTGTTTGGAGTTTTGTTTTGTTTTTCTCATTTTGGAAATGAAATTATAGGGTCAATGTAAATGTAGTTATGAAATGGGAGAATTGTGAAAAAGATAGCCTGGGAAAAGGCTACGTGAGCTGACAGGTTGCAGACTATGATTGGGTAGTAAGCCCAAGTTCAAAGGGTCTAGAACAGGGGTTCTCAAACTGGGGGTTGGGACCCCTCAGGGGGTCACAAGGTTATTACATGGGGGTGGGGGTCGCGAGCTGTCAGCCTCCACCTTAAACCCCGCTTTGCCTCCAGCATTTATAATGGTGTTAAATATATTAAAAAGTGTATTTAATTTATAAGGGGGGTCGCACTCAGAGGCTTGCTATGTGAAAGGGGTCACCAGTACAAAAGTTTGAGAACCACTGGTCTAGAAAGTCTGTCTCAGATCTGAGGATCTGTCCAGGGGGGTCTTCTTTATTCTGCATTTCCCACCCAGAGTCTAAATAGAACTGACTTTGTGGGACTGGGTCTCGTAGTGGCAGAGCTGATTTTGTGGCACTGGATCAGGCAGTAGCTGAGCTGATGGATCTGACTTTGTGGAACTGGACTAGGCAGCCACAGATCAGAACCGGATCCAGTGATGAAGGCTTCACTGATCTAGAACACAGGCTTAGGAAAGCTGTTCCCTTATATTCACTTCATCACCACTGAGTCTAAGTGGGTTTACTGATGAGGTTGTAGGCAAGTAGGGATTGTTTTGCAAATAAGAGTTTGGGGCCTCAGCAAACTGGGCAATTAATAACTGGGACTGTGGGGTTGATCATACCTCTCATACACTGTTTGGGTTTTTTTAATTTCATTTATGATACTACGTTTTTTTCCACAAATAAAAGGTATTCATATGCCCAGGGATTCCTGAATGGTTGCAAGCGAAGAAGAAATAGTTGTAAAGGTGACTGGGGCAGTTAAAATTGTAAGTTCCTAAAACCTGGCAGTGGATAAGGTTTTAGATGGAGGCACAAGCTTACCATTTTGTGTATCTTAAAAGAGACCTCTAGACAGCATGGAACCTGGCTTTTACTGCTGCTGATGACGGCTAGCAGAAGGGTTACACAACTGCTAGATTTAATTAATAAATAAATATTAAATATTTTTCTATCATTACTTTTTCATGTAAGCAATTGCATGGGATTATTCATGAAGAAGAATGGGAGGAGAAGTGATCCTTAAGACATTCTATCAAAGTGTGGACCACACTAAGAAGTTCTGGAAACCCCTCAGGCAGACTGTTTACTGCATCACAATATTTACATGTAACTGACATTCTAAATACCTACGTTATGAAATTGGATGCTCTAGCTCAGGGGTCCCCAACGCGGTGCCCGCGGGCGCCATTGTGCCCGCCGGGGGGTCTAAGTGCGCCCGTGGAGCCCTCGGGGTTTTTTGTTGTTGTTTTTTTGCTCCGCCAGAAGAAAAAGGTTGGGGACCACTGCTCTAGCTGTATTTTCTGCTTTTCGTTATCACAATCCAGATAAATAGTGTGTTTAGCAGTTAGAGCAGACAATTGGGAGTCAAGACTGGACAAAGTTGTTTTTATAAAGCACCCCTCAGGAAAATATCCTTGGGTCCAGTGCAGCAAAACAATATACAAAATGAGCAAATAAACAATTAAATTTAGTAGCAAAGACGTTGTTCTTTACAAGTAAATTAAAGATGGATGTCAGCTAGAAATGGGATATAAATGGGGAGAGTAGCAGAAAGCTTGTTCCACAGATGAGGGGATTAAATGGGGGTGGGGTGGGGAGGGACACAAACCTCTCAGGGTTGTACTAATAACTGAGTTCCCATCAGATTCAGAACTTAGTGGATGGTTGTGAATATAGGAGAAAATAAGATCTCCCAAACAGGATGGAGCTATTCCCTTAAAGGCCTGAGAAGTTAAAATCAGAATTTCAAAATCAAATAAAAACTTAGAAGGGAACTAGTGTAAGGATTGCAGATTTGAATATGTTGGAACTGTAATGTGCCCGTTAACAGACTTGCTGCTGTGCTCTGGATGAATTGCAGTCTAGACAGACTATAGACGTGCAAACATTTAATGAAGTGCAAAAAGCCAGCATGTGAGAAGGAATAAATGGCACTGCTCTCTTCTCACTTCTCCTGCTTTCTAGAGAAGGGGCAGGAACAAATGTTATTCCCCTCCCACATGCTAAATGGTTCAAAACTCAGCATAAACAACTGGATTTTGCAGCTCAACCAGCTTCACATAATGGAAGAGTACTTCAGGTTTCCATATAATGAAACAAGGAGGGATCATGTAAATGCATAGCAGACAACATAATACAGATCCCTGAGAAACTCCACTATGGAAAGAAGCAGGTTCTAAATCAGGCAAGCCTAGTGAAACTATTGCCAAGCAATTAGCCAAATAAATTTCATGCCTGTTCAAGGTCATGCACAAAACTCCAAATCATTTTTTGTCACGATCAAAAGATCCTCTATGTCAAATGCTGAGAGGTCCAGAGACAGCATGACTCATTACAAAATGGAATCATTAGCCATTAGCTTGTAGTTATGTACTTTCAACAAGTCTTCATCCTGTGGGCTTTCTGCAAGTCTGACTGAAAATCATCATAATGAAGCAGGGGCAGGGGTTGTCCCTTTTCTGTATATGTACAGTACCCAGCACAAAGGAGCCCCGGTTGTAGAATATACATGTTTACCATAACATAATAACAACTGGAGAGGCAACATAGTCCAGTGGGTAGAGCACTAGCACGGGAGTCAGGAAATGTGGGTTCTATATTTGGCTCTGCCACTAGCCTGCTATGTAACCTTGAGCCAGTCACTTTACCTCTCTGTGCCTCTATTTTCCCTCCTATCTATCCTATGGCTAATTTATATAGATTGTATGCAATATGGGGCAGGCTGTCGCTCCCTGAATGCTTACACAGTGCTTGATACAATAGGGTCCCAAGCTCATACTGGAATAGTAAGACTAATGAGAGAGCGCACAGTTGGTTATAAATAGGCTTTTAGAGTACTTTTTGTTTGTAAATTAAAAAAAGCTTAGTAACTTGATGAAGAGGAGATAGATCATTGCTACTAAAGTAGGTTTTACTTACCAAAATGAAAGAAGAAAGTAAAAGTGCTTGATGTGCACGTGCCCATGCACAGTTGCCGGAATTTTTTTCTGTCAATGGTATCCGTCAGTATGGCTCAAGTGCCCTCTGCTGCTGCACGCCACTGGCATCAGTATAAAAGGCCCAGCTGACCCCGAGCCTCCTCCCCCTTCTCTGCAAAGCAGGAGAAGTGAGAAGAGAGCAGCCCACCTGTGACAGTCGCTGGAACTGCTCTTCTTGCATTTGCAAGTTCTCTCAGTGGACTGTGTTCTTTTTTATTGTATATAATTAATATTTAGTTAGATTTTTTTAAAGACAACTCAGGGTTTTGGTTGACTCCCAGTCCTTGGTCACCGGGCTTCAAGCCCAGCATTTCCTTCAGTAAGGTCATGATGACCGTGAGCAATCCATACTCAAGTTGCTTGAAGTGCGTCAGGGAAGCTCATATTGGAGAGCGTTGCCAAATTTGTAAGGACTTTTAAGCCTTGCACAAAGAGAGACCGTGAAGCCAGGCTAAAGTTTCTACTCATGGAGGCAGCCTTGAGACCTCCATTTGAGCAAGGTCGGTCAAAATCGTCACAGAGTGACTTGGCATGGATAAGGAGTATGCCTCCTATTGTACCTGAGTCCCGACACCGCTCACCATCTCCAGTGCCTAAGAAGAGGCATAAGAAGCAGACTGCCAAAATGGGGAGTTCCCTGGCACCGAACTTTGCTAGGCATGGGGAGAAGAGTAGAGTGTGGTCTAAGCCCAAGCACGCCTCTGCTTTGGTACTGCAGAAGATGGCACCATTTCCCAGTGTCTAGGCAGATGCCGTCAAGTCCAGAGCCAGAAGGAGCTTCCTCCACATTGGCAGCACCACACCGTACCAACACCATCTCGGTACTGATCACTCTGGAGATGTTTGCAGGTGCCAGGGACCTCCTGACCCTGTTGGTGCTGGTATCACCGGCAGTGCAAGAGTTGATGCTATTGGTGCTGGCGGACATGGGAGAACCTGCATGATCACTACAACGCTTGGTACTAGGCCAGCCTCATGTACCTCTGACAGCTCGCCATTCGGTACCCTCGGGGAAACCTGCAACGTTCGCTTCTCTGTGGGCCTCTCCACCTCCGCACCAGTCACTGGCACCATCTGGAACTGCACCTCTGGTCAGCTTATTGAGTGATGTTGTCTTCCAAATCAGAGGTCGGGTCCTACATTTCCCATCCTCAGAGCTGCTCTCTCTACCCCTCCTCCAAACGTTTCCAGCCTTCCATGGATCCTATCACAGGAGTACCATTGAGTGGTTGGCCAAGTGGTCACAGGGTTGCGGGGGGAGAGCATGCCTGTCCAGTGGCCTTTTTGAAATCCGTGGGGCTTTTCCACAATTTCTAGATCGTATTCCTGGTACTCCTATTCGGTGACCTCAGAAAGGCATTCAAGTACCTACCCACCAGGCAGCACCCGTTCCTGAGTCCATTACCATGCCTGGTACTGGACTCCAAGAGCCTGCTCAACTGGACCCTGCAGAAAGGGAGGAAGAGCATCTGCAGCCAGTGATGATGCAGTCTTGGGGAAGGGGGCGTATTGCCTCCCCCAGATGACTATACAGTGCACCAGGAATTGTTAAAGAGGGTTGTTTTAAGTCTCAGCATACAGGTGGAGGAAGTAAAAGAATCCTCTCACCGCTTGATCAATATTTTATGCAGGTCCTTCCAGAGTGGCTCTGACTCTAAATGAGACCATTATGGACCCAGTTAAGGGACTGTGGCAGACACCTGCATCTCTTTCCCAACTTCAAAGAGGACTGAGTGCAAGATTTATGTACCCTCCCAGGATTATGAGTTTCTTTACTCCCATCCCCTGCCCCCAGTGGTATCTACTGCCAATGAGAGAGAAAGGCAGGACATCAGGATGCAACCCCAAAATCAGAAGACTCGAAGTTAAACTTGTTTGGTAGGAAAGTTTATTCTACTGCGGAAGCAGTTCAGCTAGATGCTAGTACTGTATAAAAACTTGACATAAAAAGAGGAATATAAGGCTGGCCAGGACAGAGCATCGCAAATGTCTAGCAAAAGTCCCTCACCCTGCTCAGGAAATTGGTGGGCACAAAGCTAACGGGGCAAAGCTTAGAGTTACAAGTATCAGCCCCACAGTTTTTGTTTAGATCTGGGCAGCTGAGCAACAAAAATGGGAGTTTGGATATTGAGTGTGTAATAGGATCTGTGAAATGCCCCGGAGAAACTGAGACTGGCTCAACGTAACAGTTATTGGATCAACTATGCTAAAAAGGTTGGGAAATAGGGGATCCAAAACTGAACCATTTAATTGGTCTCAAATCCTATTGGCACTTACTAGGCTACTACAAAACTAAATCATAAAACTGCAAAGAGTTCAAGGTCTTATTCTGCTGTCATATGTATCTTTTGTAAAATGTACCTGCCTGAGTTGTAATCCGCAACCTTTGGGCAATTTACACAAGAAAAGGGATTCTGCCATTAAAGAAATGTGATCCTGCAGCATCCATCTTGGAGACATTTATAGCCAGACAAGATGTAATATTTATAAAATGATATATTTTAAGTTAGTATTTAACAAGATCAAAATTTGATCATAAAGAACAATCAAGGTGATCATAAAGCTATAATATCCCTGTGCATCTAGAATCCCAGATGGCAAATCAATATGGATGCTAGGGTACTGTGCCCTTTAGAAATCAATATAATAAGTGTAAGAGTTGAGTAAGAGAATTAAATGTTAGTACAGAGATGTGAGTTGGCTTGACATAGGCAACAGATGCTGAATAATCAATAAAGATTATATGTTCTTTAAAGAGAGGTTGCCTTGTGGCTAAAGTACTGCACTGGGAGTCAAAGCCCACAGTTCTATTCCAATTCTACCACTGACTTACTGTGTGACCTAATAACAAGTTAGGGTCAGGGTCACCTTTGTGTGACCCAGTTTCCACATCTGTAAAATGAGGACAATACTTCTCTACCCATAACCCACAGAAATGTTGTGGGGCTTAATTTGTTAGTGTATGTGAAGCATTTTGAGGTCCTCAGATGTGCAAACTATTATTATAATAATTAATTGGGGCTAGAAAGGTTAAACTCACTTACCATCTACAATCAAATCTTGTGTATTGGGCTGTCTTTAAAGCAATTTCTTCCTTATCGGATGTTGGAAAACAGCCAGGAGAACTGAGTCTGGGAGGCTAAAACCAGTTCTGGGCCTGCTTTAAATAAAAAAACAAAAAACAACCCAGATGTTTATTGTTGTGGGTTATGTAACCTAAAAGCAGGAAAGATAAAGAGCAGAGGGAGGGAGCAGAATGCATAAGTGCTAACATAGGTTCTTTCTGAATAGTTGGAGAGGGAGGGAAGGAGAGTGGCAAAGCGATGACCAAAAGCCAGTCACATAGTTACCATACATGCCGGTGTCGCTGCTTAGATGGAACAGACTTTATTTTTTAGAAAAAATATTAATCATCTTCTCCCTCTGCCCCTCCAAGAAAAACTCCTCTAATCCAGTGAAGTGCAGTGGAGTGCCATTACTTTTTTCCTCAAATGTCCTTATTTATAGATTTCACAGGTTGGAGACTATAGTAGTGGCCACTGGGATTGGCTAAAAACCAAAAGAAATTGCCCTTGGAAGCTTTAAGACAGATGCCCCAGTTTTGTGGGAAATGTTTCCTGTAAATTGACTTGGACATGCAGAGAATATATATACACAGCACACAAAAGATGGGTTTAAGGGCCAAGCCACAACTTTTGTTTAACCAATTTAACACGAAGGAGTACCCCAAACACTCCCAAGCAAAAATCAGGTACAGTGTAGGAGGATGTGGCTTTATGCTTATATATAAACTTCTTAGTTCTTTCGTCTATATACCACCTAGAAAACAAGGGATCATCTGGTAAATATTTAACAAGAGGAAGCTCAATTCCCCTACCTCCCAAACAAATTGAGCCCTCATGCTGTCTTTCACAGTATCCCTTCTGCTTAAAATATCCTCACAATCAACTTTTGAGAAGTCAGTGAGACTTTGCAAAGTCAATGAGACTACTCATAATCAACAACTGAACTTGAGGCTATTTAGGATAGCAAGCACCAGGACCAGAGTTTGCAGGACCAGACCCCTGATTTAGAATGAACCCTCTTGTTGAAATTAACAACTTGTGTAAGCAAGCTGGCACGTTCAGCCTTTGACATTTGCTCTCTATATGGGAATGTCATGCTGCTCTTGAGCCCTGCAACAACTTTTATTTTGTCACCTTACCAATCTGCTTGAGCAGAGGAAGAGGGTAATGTACTTCACGCCTGTGAATAAGTGCTATGACTTCATGCAACCATCATTTCCAGATGAGACTTCGTGTGTGTGAATGATGAGAACATGTTTAAAGCTGTTCTGATGTCATTTAGAAGAAAAAGTTTTTCTTAGAGCGTAAATTTAAAGCCAGTTTTGAGTTTAGAAAATAGATATAAAGAAAAAGAGGAGAAACTGAAGAGAAATGATGGTGAGGAATAATGGAGAAAATGGGGGAATGAAAAAAAGATGGGATGGAGAAGAGCAGGAAACATTTTTCAAAAATTCAAGGTGTGAGTGGATGTATTTAGAAGTAACCAAAAGGGCAGGCCAGAAGTTGACCGCATTTCTAACAGTAATCAACCTATGACATTTAGATATGGATTCTAAATTACTCAAACTTCTGAAGTGTTTGGATTTAGGATTTTGATTCAGGCCCATGTCTATCTAGTTACTACCACTGCAACCCTGAAAAGATCTCAATGTATTATCAGGACTTTATGGAAAATAGGCAATTACATGGAATAAGACGTTTACACAAATAACATTAAATCACACACACTGAGTTTTCCCTTAAAACACAGCAGATGCCCATTTAGTTTATATGATGTTTTGTATAGACAAATATATATTCCTTGCCCTAGAGTGCTTACAATATAAACACAATACAAACTCTAGAGAAAAGTAAGAACAAAACTTCAGGTGAAGGGAGATTATGAAAATTATTGATGAGAAGAGAAGAGGCAAGATTTAAGAAGAGGATTTAAAAGAGGATGGAGAAGTCACTTATTGGTTGACAAGGAGGCTGTTCCAGGTTTAGGGTCCAGCATAATGAAAAGAATGTACCTTGAGTCTGTCAACAGGGACTGTACTACTTTGTGTATAGTATACTGCCTAGCATAACAGAGCCCTATTCTTTGTTGATCCTTAGTCACTGCTATAATAAACATGCTTTATAATAAAATTGTGAAGGTGTATATGCTACATTTTCAAGTGAGTTTTCCAAGTAGCTTCAGCCAACCTCAGCCTCGAGCTGGGTATTTATACAGGATCAGGAAGCTGAGCAAGACAGAAGGGAGTAGAACCCATGTAGGCTGCAGTGGGTGGTGGTTTCTCTTTAGCTTCAGAGTAGCCTAACTAGACTCAGAGACATTTTCTTGTGAACTTTTGGTAATGGGAGGGTCCAGAGGTGAGGACCTTATGAACTGTGTGTTGTAATTGCTCCTGTCCTGAAATTTTATTAAAATAGGACATGCTATGTTGTTAGTATATGTTGGTTTCTCCCGGGGGCGGCTTCAGGCACCAGTGCACCAAGCGCGTGCCTGGGGTGGCAAGCTGCTTTGTGAGGACAGCAGTCAGGCGGCCTTCTGCGGCTTGGCTGCAGGAGGTCCGCCGGTCCCGCGGTTTTGGTGGAAATTCGGTGGTGGGTACGCCGAAGGCGCGGGACGGGGGACCTCCCGCAGGCATGCCGCTGAATCCGCATTACCAGCAGACCTCCCACAGGCGTGCCGAAAGCCGCCAGCCTGCCCTGCTTGGGACGGCAAAAAACATAGAGCCACCCCTGGCTTCTCCTTGCCCTGGCCTGTTAAAGTGAACCTACTGCTGCCTCAATTAGGGAAAACTGCCTTGCCCTGCAAGATGGTGCATTGGGATAGTCCATGCCTTTACAATAGTAACAAGAACTGGGAAACTGATCAATTCCTATGTACGTTTCTCTAAATCATTAATTTTGAAAATGTTATGAAGACTGCTGTTTATGGTGATCCTTACAGGATAACATCAGAGTCAGCTGGAAAACAGGATTACCGGTTCCAAAAGCATATTTTTTCTAACTTGGGAAAGAGTCAAGCTGTGGTAGAGAATCTGGCTTTGAAAATGTGCACTCCAACCCGTAAAGGCATGGAACGAACTCAAATTGGCTTGTAAACCTTGACAAAAACAAGGTTCACATTGCATAACTTCTCCATGTTACTTAAGGAAAGGTAGGGTGATTATTAGGCAGATGTTTAAATGTGGGTAAATTCTCTGGAAGGGGCTTTAAGGGTTGGCTAAGGCCCAGATCCTCAAAAGTATTTATGCTCCTAACTTCCACTAAAACCAATGGAAGCTAGGAGCCTACAAACCGATGAGGATCTAAGCCTAAGTCTGTAAACGCTATTGCACATAGTTACAGTTGAAACTACAGAAAGAGGAAAGAGTGAGGGGAAAAAAGTTGGTTAGGAAAATAACTTGTGTTCAGGGAAAAATAAAGTTTGAAAAATGGCATACACGTTAGAGGCAAAAATGAACACAATGCAAAAGGACAACAGCAAAGTAAACTAAGGTGTGTCAAATGTCCCTCCTTTAACCACAAATTGACCTTTGTTCCACACAGATATGGTGTTCTCACTTCTGTTGTAAATTACCTCACATTAAGCATAGCTAAACTAAGAGGTGAAAGGCAAGGTGACTTATACCTTAGGGTTAATCTTTTGCATTTGATTTTTCCATAAAATAATGAACTGCTTTCATTAATCATTTCCTTGGATACTTCATATGGATATAGGCAGGTAAAAAGAGGGATGTTCCGTAGATGGGTTATTCATTAAAGAACAACACAAAAAATGTTCCCTGGGGGCAGCAGAGAGTAAACCCAGCCAGAAAGTTGATGGAGAGGGANGGGGGGGGGGGGGGGGGGGGGGGGGGGGGGGGGGGGGGGGGGGGAATAGAGAAAGAGATGCAGCCACGGAGATTGGGAGGGAGAGAGGGGAGACTGATGAGGGAGCGGGGAAGGAAAGATGCATCCAGAGAGATTGGGGTGTGTGTGTGTGTGGGGAGAATGGGGAAGGAAAGATGCAGACATGGAGATTGGGGGGGGGGAGGGATGATGGGGGAGCGGGGAAGGAAAGATGCATCCAGGGAGATTGGGGGGGGGGATGATGAGGGAGTGGGGAAGGAAAGACGCAGCCCGGGAGATGGGGGGAGCCGCCGGGCGATGGCTCTGGGTGGCACTATCGTGCGGGAGGCGCTGCGGGCGGCAACAGTCTGGATGGCGGGGCGGGGGCCCGGGCGGGGCAGGGGGAGGGGGAGGGGGCCGCTGCAGCCCGGGGAGCCAACCCCGCCCACCACTTTCCCAGGCTGCCCCGCGCCGCAGCCGCTGTATCGGGACCGAAGTGGAAATTTCCCCCAGCACCAGCAGCACCACCAGCCGCAGGTTTCGCCGCTCAGAGTCACAAGCCGCCGCCGGACCCCAGCGCCGCCCGCCCGCTATGGCCAACTACATCCACGTCCCGCCCGGCTCCCCCGAGGTGCCCAAGCTGGACATCACCCTGAGCGACGTGGATGGGCCCGGCTGCCGCGACGGAGCCCTGCAGCTGCTGCGTCGTCTGCGGCCCCACTGGAGCCCCGAGGAGGTGACGCTGCAGGTATCGGCCAGGGGGGGGGATAGCGGGGCCCCGCGGCGGGTGGTTAGGGGGGGGCCCGGCCCGAGGCTGGGCGGCCATTGGGGGCGCGGGGAATCCCCCCCTGTGCCGGGCCTGGGGCTGAGTCCCGTTTGCCAGGGAGCCCGGCCAGGTGGGTGCAGCGCTGCCCCCCTTCCCGGCCCCTCCTCATCAGTTCCTGGCGCCCCAGCTTCTCCCCTCCCCCCCAAAAAATTAGCCCCCAGCTCCTCCCCCCACAATCAGCCCCCCGATCCGCTCCGAGCCCCCCAGCTCCCCCCCAAATCGGCCCCCCAGCTCCCCGCCCCCTTATGCCCATTTCTTGGCAGAGGGGTTTTTTTTTTGCCCCCCTCGCCCGCGCGACCGTCTTCCAGGCGTCGCGTTTAAAAGGCCCATCCGGTGCGCGTGGCTCAGTCCCCGGTTCGTGCGGGGCTTTAATAAAGGAGGGGCCCGGTTGGGAAAGGCCCCGGCCTGCAACGCTTGTTCTGTGAAAAGCCTCCCGCTGGCTACGGCTGCCCTGCCAGCTAGGGGCGTGGGTGAGTGAGTGCTGGCGCCTCCCGCGCAGGGTGGGTAGGGAGGAGGCCGCTTCTCAGCCAGGGCCCAAGACCCCCCCCCCCCTTCCATCGCTGAGCGGCGGGCAGGATGTAGCGAACGCCACCATTTGCCAATATATCTCCCTTCACACGCTTTCAGTTTCAGTACACTTGAAAATAAACTGCCGGTTAGACTGATACCGAAAGGTTTCTGTGTTTTGGCTCAGCCTTGGTTATCTCACCCTTTTGATAAGGGGATGGGTAGCGTCCCTATTTGACGTAATTAAAACTAAGTTGCTAATTGAGCCTACCTAGCCTCTTTCCTAATTCTGGATTCAAAAAATCCCCTATTTTGCCAGTTGAGTTAGTTAGATGGCCTTTGCTCGTAGGTATGACGAATCATTTGTCTGGGGCCAGCTAATCTCACTGAAGCTTACGCTTCTAGAATATACTTAATCTAGACTCAGGAGTTTGCTGGAGATTTGTTTTAACACTCTCTGCCTCTGTGGTTGCTAGTTGCAGCCTGAATATATTACAGCATTTATGATACACATTTTCGAATCGTAGTTTCCAAATGTTGTTAATGTGTGGAAATTTCTTACTTAATTTTAGTGACACTCCCCAAGGAAACAGATGCAAGAATAAATCTCCGTAAAACCTGATTGCTCTGTAGTAATGGATCTTAATTCGACTGAAATCATTTTAAATTACCCAAGAAGGGAATAAATTTGGCAAACATGCATTATATCAGATAGTATCAGCTGTAAATTTAAGATTAATGTATAACAGATATACTTGTTGAAAATAACTATAGTGGATGTGCAGGCAATTTCAAAGTTAGTTTTTGCTTAAAGAACAGTTAATTAATAAATAGTTACAGTGGTTCTTCTAGATTATTGCTTCCTGGGATAAGTGCACTCACAACAAGCAACAACATGGCATTCTTATTCCAGGAGTGGGGGATACACATGGGCAATTTTTAAAGATTTAAAAGAACACTTTCCGTTTCATTAAATCCTTGTATAGTGCAACATGTTTTGGTCAGTTGTGCAAGAAACAACTCTCAGGTTTTTAAGAATGGAAAAGAAAATTGTTACAGTTCCTTATTTTGCTTTCGTTATTTTTGGGTTGAATCTTAAGAAAAATATTCTTTTGAGGATATTTTTGTTCTTGCCCACGATTATTATCATAGCTTGTTGCTCCAAAACTGCACCCAAGAGCTATTATCGGCCACCTGAGCAGGACAGTGATAGTGACTATGAAATGCTAAGGGAGATTAGAGAGGCTATCAAAATAAAGAACTCAATAATTGGGGGATTTCAATTATCCCCATATTGACTGGTTACATGTCACCTCAGGATGAAATGCAGAGACAAAATTTCTCAATATTTTAAATGACTGCTTCTTGGAGCAGCTGGTACAGGAATCCACAAGGGGAGAGGCAATTCTCGATTTAGTCCTGAGTGGAGCGTAGGATCTGGTCCAAGAGGTAACTATAACAGGACCGCTTGGAAATAGTGACCATAATGTAGTAACATTTAACATTCCTGTGGTGGGAAGAACACCTCAACAGCCCAACACTGTGGCATTTAATTTCAGAAAGGGAAACTATGCAAAAATGAGGAGGTTAGTTAAACAGAAATTAAGATACAGTGACTAGAGTGAAATCCCTGCACACTGCATGGACACGCTTCACCATAATAGAGGCCCAACTTAAATGTGTACCCCAAATTAAAAAGCACAGTAAAAGAACTAAAAAAGAGCCACCCTGGCTTAACAACTATGTAAAAGAAGCAGTGAGAGATAAAAAGGCATCTTTTAAAAAGTGGAAGTCAAATCCTAGTGAGGTAAATAGAAAGGAGCATAAACACTGCCAAATTAAGTGTGTAAAAATGTAATCAGAAAAGCCAAAAAGGAGTTTGAAGAACAGCTAGCCAAAAACTCAAAAGGTAATAAAATGTTTTTTAAGTACATCTGAAGCAGGAAGCCTGCTAAACAACCAGTGGGGCCCCTGGATGATCGAGATACAAAAGGAGCACTTAAAGACGATAAAGTCATTACGGAGAAACTAAATGAATTCTTTGCTTCAGTCTTCACGGCTGAGGATGTTAGGGAGATTCCCAAACCCCAGCCGTCCTTTGTAGGTGACAAATCTGAGGAATTGTCACAGATTGAAGTGTCATTAGAGCAGGTTTTGAAATTACGGTAATTGATAAACTTAACAGTAACAAGTCACCGAGACCAGATGGCATTCACCCAAGAGTTCTGATAGAACTCAAATGTGAAATTGCAGAACTATTAACTATGGTTTGTAACCTGTCCTTTAAATCAGCTTCTGTACCTAATGACTGGAAGATAGCTAATGCAACGCCAATATTTAAAAAGGGCTCTAGAGGTGATCCCGGCAATTACAGACCGAGCAAATTAGTTGAAACAATAGTAAAGAATAAAATTGTCAGACACATAGAAGAACATAAATTGTTGGGCAAAGTCAACATGGTTTCTGTAAAGGGAAATCGTGTCTTACTAATCTATTAGAGTTCTTTGAAGGGGTCAACAAACACGTGGACAAGGGGGATCCAGTGGACATAGTGTACTTAGATTTCCAGAAAGCCTTTGACAAGGTCCCTCACCAAAGGCTCTTATGTAAATTATGTTGTCATGGGATAAGAGGGAAGATCCTTTTATGGATTGAGAACTGGTTAAAAGACAGGGAACAAAGGGTAGGAATAAATGGTAAATTTTCAGAATGGAGAGGGGTAACTAGTGGTGTTCCCCAAGGGTCAGTCCTAGGACCAGTCCTATTCAACTTATTAATAAATGGTCTGGAGAAAGGGGTAAACAGTGAAGTGGCAAAGTTTGCAGACGATACTAAACTGCTCAAGATAGTTAAGACCAAAGCAGACTGTGAAGAACTTCAAAAAGATCTCACAAAACTAAGTGATTGGGCAACAAAATGGCAAATGAAATTTAATGGGGATAAATGTAAAGTAATGCACATTGGAAAAAATAACCCCAGCTATACATACAATATGATGGGGGCTAATTTAGCTATAACTAATCAGGAAAGAGATCTTGGAGTCATCGTGGATAGTTCTCTGAAGATATCCACGCAGTGTGCACAGGGGCAGTCAAAAAAGCAAACAGGATGTTAGGAATCATTCAAAAAGGGATAGAGAATAAGACGGAGAATAATCTTATTGCCCTTATATAAATCCATGGTACTCCCACATCTTGAATACTGCATACAGATGTGGTCTCCTCATCTCAGAAAAGATATACTGGCATTAGAAAAGGTTCAGAGAAGGGCAACTAAAATGATTAGGGGTTTGGAACGGGTCCCATATGAGGAGAGATCAAAGAGGCTAGGACTTTTCAGCTTGGAAAAGAGGAGACTCAGGGGGGATAGGATAGAGGTATATAAAATCATGAGTGGTGTGGAGAAAGTGAATAAGGAAAAGTTATTTACTTGTTCCCATAATATAAGAACTATGGGCCACCAAATGAAATTAATGGGCAGTAGGTTTAAAACAAATAAAAGGAAGTTCTTCTTCACACAGTGCACAGTCAACCTGTGGAACTCCTTGCCTAAAGAGGTTGTGAGGGTTAGGACTATAACAGGGTTTAAAAGAGAACTAGATAAATTCATGGAGGCTAAGTCCATTAATGGATGTTAGCCAGGATGGGTAAGGAATGGTGTCCCTAGCCTCTGTTTGTCAGAGGGTGGAGATGGATGGCAGGAGAGAGATCACTTGATCATTACCTGTTAGGTTCACTCCCTCTGGGGCACCTGTCATTGGCCACTGTCGGTAGACAGGATACTGGGCTGGATGGACCTTTGGTCTGACCCAGTATGACCATTCTTATGTTTGACCTGATGGTGTCACTTATTTCAAAAGCTTATCTTCAGGAGTACAGGATGTTGACGGGGGCAGTGCGTTAGGTAATGTTGAACTGTTTGCCAAGGCTGTCCACATTCACATTTGGGGCCATTCCTCAGCTTCTACTTGGTCATATTATGACCACTCTTTGCCACCCCAGCTCTGTCTCAGTTTAGAGTACATCAGTATGTTTGTACAATGTCAGTGCCTGGGAGGAGGTGGGGGAGTTCTAAAGGAACCAGGTTCTCCAAGATGATCAATATTCCCCTTCAATTTGTTATGCTGTAACTTTCCACAGTGGTATTTTGGGGTAAGAGATTTTCAGAGGCAAAGATCTTTCTGGATTTCAGCCTCTTGGGTGGTAGAATGTGTCCATACAGTGGATGTCTTAGATCATGCACTTGTTTTTGTCTCTCCTTTTTACTGAAGGCATCCTGCCTCACTGATGGTGATGCAGTTCCCTCGAGGCAGCATAGCAACCGTGTGGGAGTCTGTTTCAAAGTCCCTGTGATGATCCTACAGGGTCGATTGAGTTCAGTATCAATTTTGTATGTGTGGCTGGAGCATGACCATACTGGGGCGCAGTACTCCGCAGTTGAGTAACACAGGGTGAGACTGGTTGCTCAGACTTTTTGGGGGTCAGCTCCCCTTTTTTATTAGCTAGTTTATGCAGTACACAACTCCTGGAATTCCCTTTTTCTTTTAGCTTCTTGATGCTCTTTGAGTGTCAGCATTCAGTCTGATGTGATCCCAAGGTACACCAGATACTCATAATGCTCAAGGATTGTTCTATCCCATGATATCTGAAGTTTTTGCATGGCCTGAGGGTTTTTCATGTGAAAGGTGCACACTTGGGGCTTGCTAAGATTGGCATTCAGGAACCATGTGTGATGATATTTTCCAGGTACACTCAGAGCCAATTAAAATGCGCTCAGTGTCCTCAAATCTTTCTGATTGGGTTATGATACAAAGATCTGCATAAATGAATCTTCGCATGTTGAGGGAATTCTGTGTAAACATTAAACAGCAAGGCTGATAGAATCATGGGGCAATCCATTCTGGTGAGCATGCTGTTGACTTTTTTGACCATCCACCTCAACAAAAAAAGTCCATCCTCAAGCAGGGAGGAGATGACCTGGACCATCTTGCTATTTCTCAGAGTTCTTGCCAATTTTAGTAGACGTGCACTATGGTTCACAGTTTCATCAGCAGCTGACAGATGAACAAGATTCTAAAACATTTTAGATGTATTGAGTTAGGTTTGCAACTTTGCCATAGCATGAATATCCTAAGCAGAAACCAGATTGGTCATCAGTCAGCTACCCTTCCACTATTGGTGATATTCTACCCATTATAATCCTCTCATATGGCTTGTAGGTTGAGCAATGTATGGATATTGAGTGGTAGCTCTTTGCAGAGTTAAGGTTTTTATGTGATTTGAGTAGTGCAGCCACGTGTCTGCTCCATAGCCTGGGTATCTGCGTTGTCTCCATGCAAGAGTTAAAGAAGACAAGCAGCCACTTCTAATTATTATTCCTTTGGGACAGGAATATAGACACGCCATCAAGTCCAGTTGCCTTTCCACATTTCAGTTTCATGTATTTGTTTTCTTGCACAGGAGAACAAGTAAATGAAACTGAAACCTTATTGCTTAATGGCTGACCCTTTTTCTTGGTAACATTTTAGTGCTGTTTATAGCAGTGGAATATCACATTCATAATTCTGGCTCTGTTCCAAGCTGTGAGTTCACAAAATGAAACCCCCTGAAGACTGATGCTTGGTTCTTTTGAGCATGAACATGCTATAACTAATCTAATAAATATATATTTAGACAACTATAAAAATTGCTCTAAGAAACAAATGGAAATTATTTTTCAGCCAAGTAGAAAAGTCGTGGTCTTAAAAATAGGTCTGCAGATTTTGTTCTTCTGTGCCTTTGTGCAACTGAAGAACTTTATTCATACTGAGATTCCTTCAATCACCATTTTCTTTTGCAGTTTAGTATATTTTTAAAATGTTGCACACAAGTAACAGTAGAAGCGAGAATGTGCATACACAAACTTCCGATCCAAAGATCAGTGCAGTGGGGTGCTAGACCAAAACAGATTTTGAGAGAAAAGTCTGTATTGGCTTTACTGGGACAGAAGAGAGAGAAGGACCACACATCTAGCAAAGAAATAAAAGCTGGAGATATATATTCAGTGGAATACAGGTTTGATTAGTCTGAAATGTAGTAGGACTGTGGCAGAGTAGCCTAGGAACTTGCTGAGGAGTGGACAGAACTAGTCAGTAGTGTGGGTTTTCTCATAATTGAACTCTACATCTAGCCACCTTTGCTCTTTATATTCATACTGTCAGCATAGTGTGTTGGAAGGGTAGAAAGTCCAAAGTTTAACTTACTAAATTTACTAACTTTTACTTGCAAGAATGTAATGTGAAGTGGGCAAAACCATTCCAAGTTACTTAGCGTGTCTTCCAATTGCCTTGCATTTTAGAATAGTCTGCTGCTGCTTAATCATTCCTTCATTTAAGATTTGTAATTAGTTGTATTTATAAATATTATACTAGTGTGTCCATTTAAAATTATTTTTTCTAAATATAATTGTTAGCTTAACATTTGGGCAAAGGAGGAAAATCCTTTAACCCAGTGGTTCTCAAACTTTTGTACTGGTGACCCCTTTCACACAGCTAGCCTCTGAGTGCGACCCCCCCCTTATAAATTAAAAACACTTTAAAAAAATATTTAACACTATTATAAATGCTGGAGGTGAAGCAGGGTTTGGGGTGGAGGCTGACAGCACGCGACTCCCCACATAATAACCTCACGACCCCCAGTTTGAGAACCCCTGCTTAACCATTTATATGTATGTACTGTAATGCTTCAGAATGATTGCTTAATTTTATCGGAAAGCCTAGTGATAAGTGTTGCATACTACAGAATTGGTTCCGAAATAAGGAAATAATCATTCTGTATTGCTTCTCTGTGTCCCTATCCACGTACAGGGAAGAATTCCAAAGTAAATGATCAAACTGCCTCTTTCTCCCAACAGTTGTGTGGAAAGACAAAGTCCTCTTCTACCTAAATATTTTTCTTCATGTAGTTGTGTTTAAATCTGAGAAGAAGAGTGGCACCTGGGAAAAAGCTAGGAGCAATATAGAACTGTGTTTCTATTTTTACATCCAAATACTTAAGAATGCTCTTCCTCTTGCTTCATTGGCCTTGGTTACAATAATCCAAAGCAGTGTCATCAAAATTTATGCTGCTTAAGCTAAATTCTCTTCTGTTCCACTGGTCTAACAGCAGATTTTGGTCTTCCTTGTTTCATTCAGAAGTTGGCTGCAGTCAGAATTAAGGATGAAACAAACTGTAGACTTTTCTAAAAGATAATTGATAATGACTTCATAAGGAAACGTGAAGTTTCACTTGTCTAGTATTAACTTTTCATCTCTTAGACTTTGTACAGTGTGGTCATGTGAGTGAGTGAATCTTACCACTTTCCTTTTAAGTTCTTTAATGTCTTCAGCTGTTTGGTCACTCCCTTATTAGTAATGAGAAAACCTTTGTCACTGGTTTTGGTGGCCTATGTAACATAAAGATGGTCATCTCATCTGCTTTCCTGGTGTCCCACCACAAGTGGAATCCTTGTTACCAATCTTGACAGAGACCAAGGATAGAATAAGTACACGAGACTGATCTACCTCCTTAGCTCAGGATGGATCATGGGTCTGTTTCAATATGGAAATTCCACTTGCCCTTCTGACAAATGCCAACTCAAAATCCCCATAATGCACCCTGTCAAAGACCTGTGCCATAAGTATTGGATGCCTTAAAAGATTTAATTGATTATTTTATCTTTGTTACCACCACTCAGTTTAACATTCTGGGGCAGAGGGTTATCTATCCACCTGTATCTATCCACCATTTCTCTATTTCAATGCAGTGTCCCCCATGTCTCCAGCATAGGGTGGTGAGGATGTCGATGAAAGCCTCTTATCTTCTGTATCCTCTAACAGCAAGCATCAATTAATGTAAATCAAAATGATGGATTTATTTACACACTTTTTTTTGTTTAGATTTACATGATACCTGATACACCTATCTAAGGCCCTAAGCACTTGTATCATGAAGTCATCATCACTTTCCTCTAGATCTTCTTGAAAGCACCTGTCTTAGATCTCTTCAGGATTTATAGGGATCTGCCACTTACTTTGTAGAGCTACCCCCTCCCCCCACCGATGCTTGATTACTTGCATTCATCAGTATATTTGCTTTTTTAGGCTTGACAGTTTGCACAAGAATGTAATTCTTGTATTGTAGGTACCAAGTACAACCACCTAAGCCAGGACTCTGCTAGTAAGATTCCTACTTTTGTTATTGAAATAACTTTTTTCTTTCTATTTTCTACCCCATGCCACCTGTACTCCTATTCCTCCTTGTTCTCCTTCCATCACCCATGGGATTGATTGTCTTTCTTGATTTAGGCCACTACTTTCTTTCCTTGGTTGTCTTCATCTGTGTTCCTTTTCTGTTCTGGAGCTTTCCTGGTATGTGTTATGGCTATTGTCTGGCTTCAGATTTTAAGTGTTTTGGTTCTGGCTAAACTATTTTGAACTTTCTTCTATTAAACAGGCTTATTCTGAAGTTTAAAAAGTAGAATGGGGACAGAAAAGTGTGTGTGTATATTAGGGCTGTCGATTAATCGCAGTTAACTCACATGATTATCTTGAAAAAATTAATCACGATTATTTTAATATCACTGTTAAACAATAGAATACCAATTGAAATTTATTAAATATTTTGGATGTTTTTCTACATTTTCATATATATTGTATTCTGTGTTGCAATTGAAATAAAATTATATATTTTTCATTACAAATATTTGCACTGTAAAAATGATAAACAAAAGAAATAGCATTTTTCAATTCACCTCATACAAGTACTGTAGTGCAATCTTTGTTGTGAAAGTGCAACTTACAAATGTAGATTTTGTTTTGTTACATAACTGCATTCAAAAACAAAATAATGTAAAACTTCAGAGCCTGCAAGTCCACTCAGTCCTACTTCTTGTTCAGCCAATCGCTAAGACAAATAAGTTTGTTTACATTTATAGGAGATACTGCTGCCTGCTTCTTCTTTACAATGTCACCAGAAAGTGAGAACACCATTTATATGGCAATTTTGTAACTGGCATCGTAAAGTATTTATGTGCCAGATATGCCAAACATTCGTATGCCCGTTCATTTTTCAGTCACCATTCCAGAGAACATGCTTCCATGCTTATGACACTCGTTAAAAAAATGTGTTAATTAAATTTGTGACTGAACTCCTTGGGGGAGAATTATATGTCCTGTGCTCTGTTTTACCCGCATTCTGCCATATATTTCATGTTATAGCAGTCTTGGATGATGACCCAGCACATGTTGCTCATTTTAAGAACACTTTCACTGCAGATGTGACAAAACACAAAGAAGGTATCAATGTGAGTTTTCTAAAGATAACTACAGCGCTCAAGCCAAGGTTTAACAATCTGAAGTGCCTTCCAAAATCTGAGGGATGAGGTATGGAGAATGCTTTCAGAAGTCTGAAAAGAGCAACACTCTGATGTGGAAACTACAAAACCCAAACCACCAAAAAGAAAATCAACCTTCTGCTGGTGGCATCTGACTCAGATAATGAAAATGAACATGCGTCAATCCGCACTGCTTTTGATTGTTATCGAGCAGAACCTGTCATTAGAATGGACGCATGTCTTCTGGAATGGTGGTTGAAGCATGAAGGGACATATGAATCTTCAGCGCATCTGGCACATAAATACCTTGCGACACCGGCTACAACAGTGCCATGAGAACGCCTGTTCTCACTTTCAGGTGACATTGTAAACAAGAAGCGGGCAACATCATCTCCTGCAAATGTAAACAAACTTGTTTGTTTTAGCGATTGGCTGAACAAGAAGTAGGACTGAGTGGATTTGTAGGGGCTGAAGTTTTACCTTTATTTGTTTTTGAGTGCATTTTTTTTGTATATAATTCTACATTTGTAAGTTCAACTTTCATGATAAAGAGATTGCACCACAGTACTTGTATTAGGTGAATTGAAAAATACTATTTCTTTTGTTTTTTACAGTACAAATACTTGTAATTAAAAATATAAAGTGAGTCCTGTACACTTTGTATTCTGTTGTAATTGAAATCAGTATATTTGAAAATGTAGAAAACATCCAAAAATATTTAAATAAATGGTATTCTATGATTGTTTAACAGTGCAATTAATCACGATTAATTTTTTTAATCGCTTGACAGCCCTTATGTATAGTAAAAGAAAAATTAAAGGCTTTTTCATTTAATTTTTCACATGTATATCAATGAAATACTAAAACATTTTAAACAGCTTGCGATATGATATTAAGCATGTTTTGTCTTGATTGTTGGTAATATTTTTGGTCTTGTCCCTTGCAGTGCACTTGAAGATCTGCTGATGTCTCCTGGGAAATCTAAACTCTAAATAGCAACATTTCTACTAATGCATCATATTTCCCATTTTATTACTATTAAGGACATTTTTATGAGAAAAAATTATTGTAGGCTAAGTGTTCATCTGTAAGTCCATAACCTTAAGTCATAATCAGGGATCCTAGTTTCTTGTGATTTAGCCCCCCCAAAAAATTCTCTGATAAAGCATAAAAATCCATGTTTTTCCACAATTAAAATGAAACGCTGAATTTTAGTTTCCTTAGTCACTATATATATATATACACACACACATACAGATATCAGTTGAACATGTTTTATTGATATATTTACAATTTTAAGCAAGTTTGAAGTCTGCCAGTGCCATCAGTCATTATAATATAATTAATAGAATGAACCAGACACAGTGCATTGTTTTTTGCTGTTGTCGATGGCCATGCTGTTTTAGCCTCCTTGTTTTCATTAGTTTTCATTCAGTTTAGTGCTTTCCATGTGTTCTACAGTTGTCTGCCTTCAAACATAATCTACAGAACAGCACATTACCATCAACATGAAATTTGACCTCACCAAACTCAGTGACATGGTCTTAGGGGTGATTTTTAAAAATATTATTTCTTTTATCTTTTTTACAGTGCAAATGTTTGTAATAAAAAATAATAAGTGAGTACTGTACACATTGTATTCTGTGTTGTAATTGAAATCACTATATTTGAAAATGTAGAAAAACATCAAAATATTTATATAAATTTAAATTCTATTGTTTAACAGGGCGATTAATCGTGACTATTTTTTAATCTAGTTAATTTGTTTTGCATTGCTCGCATGCATTAACTGAGATTATTGGCAGCCCTAATGTTTTTATTTTTTCACAAAATATAAAAACCAAACATTCTCTGTAAAAACACAAATGCCGTGTTTTTCCATGGCAAACTGATTTATAGAATCCCTAGTCATAATCCTCTTCTTGGCAGCACAGTTAGTTGTGGAGGAATTTGATATTACTTATAAAGGGACTGTGACTTGCTCCAGGATCTTAAATATCACAGTGATGACTGCCTTCAAATACTTTTGATTAAAGATGACTGAAGAAAAATGGAGAAGAAAATAGAAAACATGTCTGAATCATCTCTAAATAGAACATTTTTTCATGAAGCACTAATGACCGAAGGTGTGCTCTAAATGACACACCCGTGGTGGCATCTTGTTTATGCAACAGATGATATCTTTCAGGCTGAGTTAGCGTGTACTTTCTGATCACCTGACAATGCTTGAATACCTTAATTGCCTACAGTTAAAAAAAACCCTGCATAATATGACCAGATGGAGCAGCAACTGTACACATGCCTTGTAGTCTCAGTTAAAAAAACAGCCAAATCAGGGTGTGCATTCCTAGACCATCACTGTGTAGCTTGGGTATATTATATTTGACAAGGACTTTGGCCCTATGCACTGATGGCTCACTCACACATGGCTTAGTATTATAAACATTACAAAACATGGTTTGTTGCACTGTAGCTTAAATTCATAAGTATTTTTTTAAATCACTGTATCAGGAAAAATAACTTCTAGAAACATTGGCACCTTAATATTTTGAGTTGCCTTTTTTTTTTTTTTTTTTTTAGCTGTGCTTTAATGTTAGTCTGTCCCTTATACAAGGAGAGGATCTAGAACAGGGGTGGGCAAACTTTTTTGCCCAAGGGCCACATCTAGGTATGGAAATTGTATGGCTGGCCATGAATGCTCATGAAATTGGGGGTGGGGGTGAGGGCTGTGGAGTGGGACCAGAAATGAGAAATTCAGGGTGTGAGAGGGGGCTCTGGTCAGGGGGTTGGAGTGTGGGGGGGTGAGGGCTCCGGCTGGGGGGGTGGGGGTGCAGGAGGGTACTCCGGGCTGGGACCGAGGGGTTCAGAGGGCGGGAGGGGGATCAGGGCTGGGGCAGGGGGTTGGGGCATGGGTGGGGATCAGGGGTGCAGGCTCCTGGCGGCACTTACCTCAAGCAGCTCCCAGAATCAGTGGCATGTCCCCTGTCCAGCTCCCGCATGGCCAGACAGCTCTGCGTGCTGCCCTGTCCGCAGATGTCACCCCTGCAGCTCCCATTGGCCATTGTTCCTGGCTTGGGGCAGGGGCAGCATGTGGAGCCCCTTGGCTGCCCTTACCTGTAGGAGCCAGAGGGGGGACATGGCGCTGCTTCCGGGAGCTGCACGGTGCGGGGAAAGCCCCAGATCCTGCTCCCTGGCGAGAGCTCCAGAGTCATATTAAAATGTCTGAAGGACCTGATGCGGCCCCCGGGCCATAGTTTGTCCAGCTCTGATCTAGAAATTTACTCTTAGAGAGGCCTCAGCTGTTGCCAGGGATAAAGGAAAGAAAGGAAGTGCCTGCATGGAATTGAAGAACATGAAGAGTAGCTAAAAATGATTGTTCACCTTGTTCGCTAATCTGGTTTAGGAAACTGATTCTTCTAAAAGAAGAAGGTTGTTTAAAAGGATCAGAGTTCTTTCTCTCATTTCATTGTTGGATTTGAACGTTTTAGGTTTGGACTTTGAGCAAGGTGGTATAGTCTGCATCAGAGGACTCTAGCTCATTCCTACCATAGAA
The DNA here is from genome assembly GCA_003942145.1 of Platysternon megacephalum. Taxonomy (NCBI): domain Eukaryota; kingdom Metazoa; phylum Chordata; order Testudines; family Platysternidae; genus Platysternon; species Platysternon megacephalum. The sequence goes on from QXTE01000103.1 coordinate 196,087, forward strand.
ATAAAAATGAATGTTAGAGAGGGCTAAACTAACTTTTAAACGAATTAAAAGAAAACAGTCTTAAAATTGAAGGAATTTTCCCTGTTGATTAGGTTTCAGCCATACCTTCCCTGACTATTCTGACAGCAAAAAGGCCCAAAGAGCTTTTTGAAGTGTGGTTTTGAATATTGGTCAAGTGTTATATTCTAATATAAAGTAAATTGGTGGTCTTAATCAAATGCCTATTATGTAAGCATCCACAGGGGAAAAACTGCCAGTTGTTATTGGACCTTTGTTTGACAGCCTGAAGAGAGACAAAGATTGAAAGAACTACCCTTTCATCCTTAGGAGTGTGGTTCTTCTAGACCAGGGGTCGGCAACCTATGGCATGCGTGCCAAAGGTGGCACATGAGCTGATTTACTCTGGCACGCTGCTGCCGGCCTGGGCTGCCCTGCCGCCGGCCCCGCTCAGCTCACTGCTGGCCTGGATGGACGGAACCCCGGGCCGGCAGCGGGCTGAGCGGGGCCGGCGAATGGAACCCCAGACCGACAGCGGGCTGAGCCGCTCAGGCCACTGCTGGCCTGGGGTTCCATCCGCCGGCCCCTGTAAATGTAACATGTATTATTGGCATGCGAAACCTTAAATTACCGTGAATAAATGAAGACTTGGCACACCACTTCTGAAAGGTTGCCGACCCCTGTTCTAGACAAAGACTAAGCCACTCTTTTGGGGTAAGATGTGGGGAAAAGAGCAAATAACGTGCCCTAGGAACACACTAGATATGGTTCCTAAACCTGGTTCAGTCACTGTTAATGTCTATGGACAGCTTTTTTTAACACCACCACCACCACCACCATCACTGTTTTGGTAAATCCACCCCTTATAAAATCTTAGACAACTGAGCTAGTTTTTGCTACAATCAGAAAACTGTCTAAACTTGATAGAGGAATGTAACAGGGTGCACCTTCACTCCTGTCTTCCTGCAATGCAGAAACTGCACAGACTGCACTGATTGTGCATTCATAGTGCCATTTACTGGAGTTCCCTCCACCAACACCGCTACAATCTCCATGCATCAGACTATTTTCCATATCTTTGGTGCTTTTAGCCTTCTTTTCAGTACCAGAAAGGAGCAGAAGTGTCCCTTCACTGAGGCCTCTGAGACTGGGCTCAGCTAGCCCTGTTCCTCACTCCCCTTGCATTTCCTTCTTGTGCCTCTATCCTTCTGGGCTGATGGGCTAATTGACTCTTTATTTCACCCAGCCTGCCATCCTGATTATCTAATTACCTCAGTCATCTTACTGTGGGAGAACTAATTGGTGTCCAAGTGATCGAGTGCAGGCTCACCTGTTCACTCCCTGCACGTTGTCACAAGGCACTAGTGGTGTTTTGCAGGGCAGTGCTTGTTTTTTTAAAAAAGTAACATGCTGCTGTAAGTCAATTTGGAAGTGGGTTAAGTATTTCAGTTTAAGTGGTGGGATAAACCTATATACAAGACAATTTGTATATGAACTCATGTCAGTTTCTGCCAGGGAAAAAAAAAATTACACTGGTGCAACTTTCCATTGTAGACAAAGCATTGATTGCTGCATCATCAAAGGTGCTGACCCAAATGAGTGGTGGTAGTTGCAGTGACATGTTAGTGCAGGAAATTTAGTAGGCCTAGAATTTGGGAATGGATGGGGGTGCTGCAAGAATTGTTTTCAGATAACTGGAACATTGGAGGTTATTTGACAGAAGCCCATACTTACACTTAAAAGGACTACTCCATTTACCCTCTCCTAGCTGCTTCTCTCTTTACCCTTACTGGAGGATCAGTGGTTGATTTGCCAGAGGGAGTGAAGGACATGAAGCAGGTATTTCAAAATAAATAGGGCACCAACGTTAAAATTACACTTTTATCTGAAATGTTCTACATATTATGTACAAATGAGAAATGCTTGTTTAAATTGTGGTTTTGACAACTTCATGTAGTCATTTTCTCTTCTGTTTGTGCAAGTCTTTTCATATAGTAACTGGAGCGAAATCTTTAATACAAAAAAAAATTGAAACCAAAAATATTAATAGGAGGACTTTGGGACAAGTCAGTCAATATATCCACTACACACTGTCTCAAACATACCTTCTGTTCTGTGTACAACTTGCATGATTTTTGACCCATATGTTAAAGCTTGTACACTTGAATGCTAGAATTCTGCCTTCTTCATTTTGCTATACTTCAGTACAGGAGGATCTTGTAATTTCAGAACAATAAAAATGTTTCCAATTGATGTTCCAAAAATGGAAAGAATGTGAAAACATGGTTATAGACCTTGTATGTAAAACTGGTATGTTTTATCTCAATACAGAATAATAGTTAATGTAATGAATGGTTAGTATTAATATGATTTCCCTGATTCAAAAGATTAAATTTTAACTGAAGACAATATTGATTTACAAATTAAGTATACCATTATTTGTTTGGTGCTTTATTCTTAATGAATTACATTGGATGTGATGGGAGAGGAGGGAGTGTTACTTCAGTCAATTTCTACCCATAATCCCAATGTTTCTGTTAAATCGCTCAGCAGTGCAGCTGTTAAACCTAAAAATTGTTTAAATGTTAAAAGTTAAAGATAGAGGGGAATATTTTCAAAAGGGCCTAAGGGTTACATCCAATAATAGACTTAAGTACCGAACTACCACTTTAGGCCTCTAAGTCCAACATTTAGATGCCACTGAGATCCACAAACCCATGATCAACTGCTGCCTTACCCTGGAGATGCCTAAATTCTCTAGGCGACAAAGCTTCCATTGGTGGACATGCACAAAACCATTTAAGTCTTGACACTGCCGAACTGCTCAGAATCCTAACTCAGGCCTAACACTGGCAAGATTGTCAAACAAGGCATTCCTCTGCATAACTCACTTGTGGGGCCCTCACGAAAAAGAGCTGGGGGTGACCAGATTAGAATTTTCGGGGGGGGGGGGGGGGGGGAGAAGGGGTTTCGTCTCAGCATACTCAACATCCCAGTGGTTAGGGCACTTACTTGGTATGTGGGAGACCTGTTTTCAGATTCCCACTCTGCTTTGATTTGGAGCATGGACTTGACTTTGTCTCTCCCATATCTCAGATGAGTGCTCTAACCTCCAGGTTATTGGGTATTCTGATGTTGGTCTCTCTGTCTCTTCTTCTTCCACTATTTATTGGGCCAAAGAAGGGGAGCATGTGTGACTCTATATCCTGGTGGTTAGGTACTCACCCAGGTTGTAGGAGACTCAGGTTCATGTTCTTGCTCCAAATCTGGCACAGTGGGGATTTGAAAACAGGTCTCCTTCATTCCAAGTGAGTGTCTTGACCATTGGGTTATTGGCTATACTCGGATGGAGGTCTGTTTTTTTCCCCCCTGAGATAGAGCTGACCTGTCTTAGGCACCTGAGCAGAGATAAGTGCCTCACTCCATCTTGGAATTAGGGGCTTAATGGTTTTTTCAGGGGTGGGGCTTAGGCCCCTCCCGTCTTCTCAGAATTTCCCACTGGTTAGTTTACGTGGGTCCCCATTCAGCATGCTGGCTTCCATGAATCCCGTTCTTAGGCACCAGACTCTCCCCATGCGTTGTGTAAGGAACCTGAGCACCTACCCCAGGGCTGAAAATTCCACCGGGCGGCAAGGCATCTAAAAATTAGGTGTTACAATGCTTAGCATTGCACCAAAGCACCTTTGTGGTTCTAAACCTAAGTGACTTAAGCTCATAAATCCCAACTTTACCCATAGTCAACTTGAAGAATAGGTCTAGAAGGGTTATGTGATCTGGATTTACCCAAGAGTAAGATAATAAGGGAGTTAAAGTCAAATTAGTGTCTTAATAGAAACATGAAAACAAAAGCTAGAGAAGAACCTTAATCTGTAAGAGGTTTTCTTAATGCACCACAAAATGTGCAACATAGCTAAAGGATGCAGGGATTAATAGGAACTGGTTCAATTTTCTGTATAATGAAGAAGAAATTGGGGTTCCTCCAAATGTCTCAAATTTTAGTTTATTTGTGTTGCTTTGAAATATGTAATATTGGAAATATAAGCTAAAAATAAATTGAGTGAAAATGATACACTGTACTTGTATGTTGAGAGCATGATCATGCTCCCCCCTGAAGTCGATATGAATGTTATCATTGGGAGCAGGGTGTAGGCACTATGTTGTTTTCCATTAATTGTATGTAAGCTTGTGCAATCATGTATAGGCCTGGACATTTATTCACACAGATTTTCATCTTTTGGAGTCTGCAGCCAGCCAATTATTTCCTCCTATGTCACCTACAGTCATCTAAAGTTGGCATCAGAATGTGGCCCAGAAAGGCTGACAATTTTTCCACTGGGGATCTACCTAGTGCTTCTAAATTCATTTTCTGTGTTCTGGGGTTCATAACCCAGAAGCATGCAAAAACTAGTCCTTTCAGTGACCGCTTAAAACAGACTTCACTGTATATTGAAAGTAAGATTGTATTCAATTAAACAAAATACTGTGGCCAGTGGAGTAGATTTCATTTGTATAGCTTGTAACTGAAATTCCTTGATTTTGTGCTTGTAAAATCTCAACTTTAATAGTTCAGTAATAGGGTCTCCACATTTAGCACCTTGGAGTATAATGTAAGTGCCTGGCAGATTTGATGTCAGTTATGACCTGTCAGCGTGTAGAAATATTTGAACTTGGCAATTTTTTTTGTTTTTGTTTCTGCTCCTTGGTTCATTAGGTTTAGTGCTATATTGATGCTACAGGTAAGGCTGAGGTGACACTTCTAAAATATTATTTTTTTGGTTGCTTTAACTGTTGTGTGTAATATCCTCTGGAGGGGGATGATGCAAATTTAAAGTACCATTTTCATCTGATTTAACTCCTTGTTTGGCCCCCATTACCATAATATCTAAGTGTCTCAAATCTTTTGTGTATTTATTCACACACCACCTTTCTGAGTTAGGGAAGTTATCCCCATTTTACAGATAGGGAGCTGAGGCTTAGAGAAACTAAGTGACTCACCCAGAAGCAGGGAAACGAGCCAGGAGGAGGGATAGCTCAGTGGTTTGAGCATTGGCCTGCTAAACCCAAGGTTGTGAGTTCAATCCTTGAGGGGGCCATTTAGGGATCTGCGGCAAAAAAATCTGTCTGGGAATTGGTCCTGCTTTGAGCAGGAGGTTGGACTAGATGACCTCCTGAGGTCCCTTCCAACCCTGATATTCTATGATTCAGGTCGCCTGAGTCGCACGCTTGCACCCTAACCTGGACTATCCTTTCTCTCTTATTTAGGAGAAGATTCTTAAGAAGCAAAATCAAACATGTTATTTACAGATTATCATTATTATGTAGTGAGATTGCTTCTGGCATAAACAAAAGAACTTGCTCATCCATCTGTCTGACCCCTTTATGTTTAGTCAACAGCAGCATTTGCAATTGATTATGTTCTGCTAGCAGTTGAGTTGTGAATATAATTGTCGATGGACCATCGGAATATGTATGGACTGAAACACAGTACTATATTTAAAAAAACGTATTGTGAATTAATTCCTTCTGAAAGCTGCTCTGTCGAAAAAAGTCTGGAGACTAAATTTTCTAAAGATATGTTTAGCATGGACAGCAGCAGTGCAAGCTTCCCTGCGTTACTCTGCCCATATGCTGCAGTTGTGATCTGGAGGGATCAGTTCTAGAACAAATAGGACATAGATTGAATTAATTGACCAGTTATGTAACCCCCCAAAAAAATCTTTCTTTGCCATGGAATCCTTTTTCCTCATTGCACCTCATTTTAAAATCTCTCGTTTGTTTACAAATGACACTTTTCCTGATACTATATTAGGGACATCATGATTAAAGAAAGAAACTTGTATATAAAATGCATTTTGTCTACATGCACTTAATTCTTGTGTGTACTAGTTTTGCAGCCTTTTAATTTTGACTTTCATTTCATGATACAAAATGGAAAGTATTATTCAGATGGACAAGAAAATTACCTCTAAAACTGTCAAACGAGCTCATGAGGAATGCTTATTAAATCTAAAAGACTTTGGTTGCAAATAATTATTTATAGCAGCATGTTACAAATAGATGCTAATAAGGACCTTGAGTGGAATTTCTAAATTATCAGGTGGTAAGATCTAATTTCCTTGATGTGCGTAGTTTCCATTAACATTAATGAGACTTGCACTGGGGGGCGGGAATACACAATAGGTATGCAATAGGTCATGAAAAAACCTATATAGCAGTTCAGAAGACTGACAGCAATATGAAGACCTTTGTGGTCGGTCTGTCTTTCTTAATGTTAACACAGACTGTTTCCTCATGTATTGTGGATCTTGAGGACATTCATGTGACTAAACATGATTTTTTTAATATAGTTAAAATAGCATTATGTAATGTAATTTTTGGAATAAATCAATAGACTTAGTAGTGTTCCTGCTAATGCATACTTAAAATCTGCTGCCATGTTTTCATTCTAATTTATCCTGAATTTGTTTTTATCAGTAACATAAACAGAATTTATGCTGTTGTGTGTCAGAGCTGATATCTGACTACTATTGTGTTCTTTATCTCTTCTGATGTCCTCATGAGCTTGACCCGTGTGCTGAATGCATATTGTGTGAAATGAGAAAAGCCTCATTTAAAGATCACCTATTATAAAACGTAAAGGTAGCAGAAGCTCCAGTGATTTGAAGGATGATCTCACCGTGTTCTGTGCAAAAATATAATGGGGTCCCTTTCAGGGTGCATTGATTTAAATCAGTTTTCATCAACTTTTCCCTTTATACTTCAGTTAGGATGTAAAGAAAGGTGCATTCTCATTGGTTGATGTAACCATTAAAATACAGTATGTTGATTTACAACTAAATAGAGCCTTTACACTGGATTTGTACATCTTTTTGTTACCTGGGGAGGGGTGTGTGTGTGTATGTATGTATGTGTATGTATGTATATATATATATATATATATATATTTAAACAATTATATATATTTAAACAATTATATATATTTAAACAATTATATAGATTAATATTTTCATATTCTAATTATGCCTTTTTAGTATGTTAGAAAATTGTGAATGATATATTGCTTATTTACTAGATAATTAACTTTTTGCTCATGATTTGTGTCAAGCTGCATTAGGATGGTAACTGGAATTTAATTAAACACACAACAGCATATACAACTTCATTTTATTAAACAAAACAAGCCCTTAATGCGATATCTGACCAGTTGTGCCATATTAATATAGCTTGACCTCAAAAGTTAAATATTTTCCTTCTGATCCTTTGTTTGTATAGAACACACAATGTTTTTGATAGAGGCTTGTGGATTCAGCATATTTACTTTATATGTAAATGTTTTAAAAGAGTATAAGTAGTTTCGGCCTTAACATAGTTTGTATTAAATTCAGATTCAACTTTAAACTGATTTATCTGTTTAAAAAAAAATAAATTTTTATTCATTTATTTATTTTTTCCATCCACCCAGATCCCTTTTTCTTCCCCACACCTTCTGATAGGGAGAAAGAAAGGTTCCAGTAGGGTCTTATCCATCTCAGTGTACCAGAACAGATGTTTCTTGGTCTATTCCAGGGGTAGGCAACCTTTCAGAAGTGGTGTGCCGAGTCTTCATTTATTCACTTTAATTTAAGGTTTCGCGTGCCGGTAATACATTTTAACGTTTTTTAGAAGGTCTCTCTCTATAAGTCTATATTATATAACTAAATTATTGTTGTATGTAAAGTAAACAAGGTTTTCAAAATGTTTAAGAAGCTTCATTTAAAATTAAACTAAAATGCTGATCTTACGCCGCCAGCCTGCTCAGCCCACTTCCAGCCTGGGGTTCTGTTCACCTAGGCCGGCAGCGGGCTGAGCGGGGACTGCGGCCGGGATGCCAGCTGACAAGGGGCCGGCAGCCGGGACCCCAGACCTGGGGGGTTCAGGGGTCAGGGCTGGGAGTGTGGGGGGGGGTCAGGGCAGGGGGTGTGGGGGGGTGCAGGGCAGAAGGCTGGGGGTGTGTGGGGAGTTCAGGGATCAGGGCAGAGGGCTGGGGGGGTGTGGAGGTGCAGGGCAGAAGGCTGGGTGTGGGGGGGGTCAGGGCGGAGGGCTTGGGGGGGTGGGGGGGTGGGGGGGAGAAGGCTGGGGGGGGGGGGGGGGCGGGGGGGTTCAGGGGTCAGGGCTGGGGCGCTCGGCTCGTGGGGGTGCTCACGGCCCCCTGCCCTGAGCGGCTCATGGCCCCCTGCCGGCCCCTTCCCCAAGGTCCCGTCCCTACCTCTTTTCTGCCTCCTCTACGGAGCAGAGAGCACGCTACCACTCCTGCCCCTCCCCCTCGCAAGGGCGATCAGCTGATCAGCGAGAGGGAGGGGGAGGGGCAGGAAAGCACCACGCTGGGGGGAAGAAGTGGGGGAGGGGGAAGCTTGGCTGCTGCAGGACCAAGCTTCTGCCTCCTGCCCCTGCAGGGGAGAGCGGTGGGCGGGGGGGCTGAGTGGAGCTGGGGGCCGGGACCGCGGCAGGCAGCAGCGTGCCACCCAAAATCGGCTCGCGTGCCGTAGGTTGCCGACCCCTGGTCTATTCTTTCTCTGATGTCCATTACCTTGCCAGTGCAGGATTACAGTAGACTTTCAGTGTTTGGTGGTTTTCCAGTCTGGTTGTAAACATCTCATGCCATCTATGTGAGAACCATGTCAATGATCTAACATATCTCACTGCCACAGTTTCCTTGATACTCAGCCCAAATGCCACTCTTGTTTTCATCCTGTTGTTCTTAATTTATGCCAAAATATTTATAATTATGTGCACAATATTTTAAAATTCTGCCAATGTTATTTGTCAATACATAAATGTGGCTCCAGCATGGCAGTGGGGAACACAGGCCACTGGCTGCATTGAGGTGGGAGATCACCCTGAGGCCCCCACCTCCCCCAGTACAAGGATTTGGCAGTGAAGCTGCACTCAACCCTGACACAGTACAAGGGCTGGGCCTGCCCCAGAAACACGCCTCTGCACCAGGCACACCAGGTGTGGGTGGGCAGGCTCAGCCCAGCAGGATCCAAGTGTGGAGGGGCTTAATGTGGGAAGATCCAGGTGTGGGGTGAGAGGTTTCTGTGTGGCAGTCTGGGTGCAGGCGGCTCAGTGGGAGATCTGGATGCACAGGGGCTCGTTGGGGGAGTTCCCGGTGCAGGGGCAATGGAACTCTGCAGGGGATCCAGGTGAAGGCGGTTGGGACTCAATGGCGGGGGTCTGGGTGTCGGGAGATGGGGCTCAATGGGTGGGTCTGGGTGCTGGAGGAGTGGGGCTTGATGAGGTAGGGGTCCAGGTGCAGCTGGTTGGGGATCAATGGGGTGGGGGACTTGGCGGAGAGGTCCAGGTATAGGGGGGTAGGGCTTCTCAGGGTGAGGGTTCGATGGGCCTGCTTAACAGGGAAGCCCCAGCTGCTGCCAAGGGGATGCCGCATGCCAGGCTCCCGCTCCTCCCCCACCCCCTGCGATTCCCCTATCTCCTTTTCTTCTCCATTCCCCTCCCTCCACTCCCATATTTGCCTCCCCCTGCCCTATTCCATCCCCCCTTCTTTCCCTCACCCTCTCATTTCTCCCACCCCCCCTTGCCCAGCCCCACCGCAGCACTCACTGTTTCACAGAAAACAGGAAGGCTCCCAACACGCAGAAGGGGAGAACGACTGGCACTAGGAACCAGGAGGCGGCGTTCAGCTGCAGAGTCAGCGGAGCCCAGACACCGCCTCATTCAGCGTCCTGTCCTGTGTTTCCTCCCNCCCATGCAGGTTCCCTGCTGTTTTCTACACGGAAGCACAGGAATTCTGCAGGGGGGGGCTGTTTTCTGCGAGCGCACAGTCACAGAATTCCCCCAGGAGTACTAATTATACCACCTTAAGTAATTCCTCTTCCTCTGTGTTTATACCCTTCAAATAATTGTAGTCTGTTGTGTCCAGTTTTGGACATTACTTAGCCTCACTATATATAAATTTGTATCTTCCTACTTAAGTTCCAACAAGCCTCTTAGTTTTGTTGCCCTTCTCAGAACGCCCTCTGCCCCCATTCCAGGGCCGCAGGGACTGCACCCCGAGCCCGCACCCCTGCCCTGAGCCCCCTTCCACACCCCTCCTGCACCCCAACCCCTTGCCCTGAGCCCCTTCCTGTGCACCACACCCCCTCCCACACCACGCATTCCCTCCCACACTCCAACTCCCTGCCCCAGCCCTACATTCATGGCCCTGCAAGCAATTTCCCCACCCAGATGTGGCCCTCGGGCCAAAAAGTTTGCCCGCCTCTGCTTTAGTAAGTGTTTTAGATATTTTTATACCTACTCATCATCTGTAAAATTGGACAATACGTCCTTTTTCAGTCTTGTCTGTTGAGATTGAAAGCCCAAGATGAAAATAATGCATATCTGCTCATCCTGAAGAGACTGCCACTAAACCGTCAGTCCTCTCTGTGACTCTTAACTACAACTCTGATTTATGCTATTGGATTTGCCAGGGGCAGGAAGAAGAAGAGGGATTGAAGGAAGAAAGACTATTTAGAAATTGTAAACCTCATGGCAAATCCCAAAGGGACGTGGCCTCCTTGCACACCATGCCACCTGGCTCGACCTCTGATTAGGTCCTTAAGGTGTTCAGTCTGGATATCTTCAGTTTGTCCATCACTGGCAATCTTATTGTGCCACCGCATCCTTTGGTGACCACATTATTGCCGGTAGTGTAGTGGCATTCCTTGGTGTAAACCAGGGGTCTCAAACTCAAATGACCACGAGGGCCACATGAGGACTAGTACATTGGGCCAAGGGCCGCATTTACTGACACCTCCCCCCCACCGCCCTCGGCCCCGCCCCCACTCCACCCCTTCCATGAGGCCCCGCCCCTGCCCCGCCTCTTCCCACCCCTTCCCTGCCCCCATTCCAACCCCTTCCCCGAAATCCCCACCCCAACTGCCCCCTCCCTGCCCCCAGGGGGCGCAGGAAGGGTGTGGCGGGGGCTCAGGGCAGGGAGTTGGGGTGCAGGGTGCAGCAGGGAGCTCAGGGGTGTGGGGTGTGGCGGGGGTTCAGGGCAGGGGGTCGGGTGCAGGATGGGTGCAGCAGGGGGCTCAGGGCAGGGGTGTGGCGTGTGGGGGGGTTCAGGGCAGGGGGTTGGGGTGCAGCGGGGGGCTCTGGGCAGGGGTGCGGGGTG
>QXTE01000103.1:207629-236627 GCA_003942145.1 Platysternon megacephalum
CGGCTGGAACCTGGGGAAGGAGGGGCGCAGGGGGGTGTGTGACTGTTGCTTCAGGCACCGCCCCCAGCAGTTCCCATTGGCCGGGAATGGGGAACTGTGGCCAATGGGAACTGCTGGGGGCGGTGCCTGAAGCAACAGTCACACACACCCCTGCGCCCCTCCTTCCCCAGGTTCCAGCCGATTCCCGGCGTGGGGGCAGGGCAGGCAGGCAGGCAGCCGCTCTAGGTAAATGTTGGGGGAGGGCTGGGGGGCCGTGAGGAGCGAGCGGGCCGCATGCAATAACCCTGCGGGCCGCGTTTGAGACCCCTGGTGTAAACACTTCAGAATTTGTTGATCTTCCATTCTAATAATATGTCCATACCAAGAAAGCCGTCAAACCAAACTAATACTGATAGAGGCAATTGCTAGGTTTGGCTTTGAATATCCTTATTTCTGATCTTGTCCTGCCCCATAATATGGAGCAGCTTATGAAGATGGTGAGAGTCAAAAATATCAATCCAGTATTCTTCAGCCTTCCTCAGCACCCATATTTCATTTTTGTACAACAGCACTTGTATACATGTGGATCTATAGATCTGCTACTTTGTGATAAGCTTGCTGTCACAGCATCCCACAGATGCTGCTGAAACATGACAGAGGCTGCTGTTATACAAGCAACCACATCTTTAGAGCATCCTCCAGTACTATCTGTGATACTGCTCATTATTCAGAAGTGCTGCCATGCAATTTGGTAGTTACAGTATGTCTGTAGTAATAAGAAAATGAGTTATAAGAAAACAATCTAGGCTATGGCTTCTCTTTTCCTGTTCCAGCAAACATTATATCTCACCCTTAATTATAAATTTTATTGTAGGGTGGGAGTTCATCTTCAGTATACAGAACTAAATAGGCTGCATTTTTAAAATTTTTGTTGTGAAACGGCAAACCAATCTAAGGTTGTTTATGTAATATCACTTATAAGAAGGGGATTAAAAAAAGACAAATTTAATTAACCATCAAGACATAGATGCCTTAGAGTAATCATGTGATCTCATTATTGTAACCATTGTCCTTCCTCTTCCCTTTCTCCATTTTTGTCCATTTATAACCCTTTTGTTGTGTTCCTGAATTTAGATAATCCTTGACCTGGAAAACACAACAATCTCTTAACTTTAGAGACAATGTATTTTTCCCTGCTTTTTTTTATTCTATTTTTTTTAAAGGTACAAAGGTCCAGACTTTAAAGGAATCTAGATTTTGCAAGACTGAGCATTTCAGTGACTGATTGACTTAGGTGCCTAAGTCACTTTTGAAAATGAAACTGTCTCCTACATTAGTTGAGCATTGCAATGCTGAACAGAGCAAATTCTAAGTACCTTTAAAAATCTGGTTCAAAATTCACAACTCTGCTAGATCTGTGGTTGCACAAAGGCCTTTGTAATTGGAAAATTTAGATTTTCCCTTCCTATTGATTTTTTTTTCTATGGCTGTAAAGCGATTTTAAAAAATTAATCACACAATTAAAAATATTTTTGGATGTTTTCTACATTTTCAAATATATTGATTTCAATTACAACACAGAATACGAAGTGTACAGTGCTCACTTTATTTTTGATTACAAGTATTTGCACAGTAAACAAAATAAATAGTATTTTTCAATTCACGTAATACAAGTACTGTAGTGCAATCTCTTAATCCTGCCTGCTTCTTGTTTATAATGTCACCTGAAAGTGAGAACAGGCATTCTCATGGCACTGTTGTAGCCAGCGTCACAAGACATTTATGTGCCACATGTGCTAAAGATTCATATGTCCCTTCACGCTTCAATCACCATTCAAGTGGACATGCGTCCATGCTGATGACGGGTTCTGCTCGATAACAATCCAAAGCAGTGCAGACCGACGCATGTTCATTTTCATTATCTGAGTCAGATGCCACCAGCAGAAGGTTGATTTTCGTTTTTAGTGGTTTGGGTTCTGTAGTTTCCGCATCGGACTGTTGCTCTTTTAAGACTTCTGAAAGCATGGTCCGCTTCTCGTCCCTCTCAGATTTTGGAAGGCACTTCAGGTTCTTAAACTTTGGGTTGAGTGCTGTAGCTATCTTTAGAAATCTCACATTGATACCTTCTTTTCATTTTGTCAAATCTGCAATGAAAGTGTTCTTAAAATGAACAATGTGCTGGGTCATCATCCAAGACTGCTATAACATGAAATATATGGCAGAATGCGGGGGTTTTTTAACGAGCGCCATCAGCATGGAAGCATGTCTTCTGGAATGGTGGCTGAGCGTGAAGGGGCATACGAATGTTTAGCGTATCTGGCACGTAAATACCTTGCAATGCCGGCTACAAAAGTGCCATGCAAATGTCTGTTCTCACGTTCTGGTGACATTGTAAATAAGCGGGCAGCATTATCTCCTGTAAATGTAAACAATCTTTTTTTGTCTTAGCGATTGGCTGAACAAGAAGTAGGACTGAGTGGACTTGTAGGCTCTGAAGTTTTACATTGTTTTGTTTTTAGGTGCAGTTACGTGACACAAATGTAGATTTTTTTTTAAGTTGCACTTTCACAACAAAGACATTGCACTACAGTGCTTGTATGAGGTGAATTGAAAAATACTATTTCTTTTATCATTTTTACAGTGCAAATATTTATAATAAAAAATAATACACTTTGATTTCAGTTACAACACAGAATACAATATATATGAAAATGTTGAAAAACATCCAAAATATTTAATAAATTTAAATTGCTATTCTATTGTTTAACAGTGCGATTAAAACTGCAATTAATCACAATTAATTTTTTAATCGTGATTAATTTTTTTTAGTTAATCGCGTGAGTTAACTGCGATTAATCGACAGCCCTAATTTTTTCCACTTAAAAAATTGTACAAGAATCTAGTCTCTAAGGCATATTGCTATAACATACAATATTGTAAGGTTGGTTCTGCCTTTAGTTATTCTGAAACAATGCCCAGAATTAAGTAAAGGTGTTCATATTGAAAGCTGAAAAGTCTTCAACTAACTTTATTGTAGTGTTCTGGAGATTCTGTATTGACGTTTGAGAGGACACTTGCATTATAAACGGTTATTTCTCCAAGCACTTGGAACATCTTGAGAAAATTACTTATTGGGCTCAAACTTTTGTGCTTGGCAGGGCTTCAAGTGTACATACCAACATGCACATGTGGAGCACCACAGGTGTGTAGGAAAGCAGTATGAAGACAGAGGAATGTGGGAGCCAATATGAGAGTAACCACTAAAAGGCTTTTTTTTAAATGGAAAATTGTAAGGAGAACACTGTCAGATTGCTGTTTTAAAATGAATGTCAGTTGTTACTAATAACACCTAAACTCTTAGTTTTGATTAGCATACATCACTTGTACTGGCTCTACTCTTTTTTGCACTTTGCTCATCTTAGAAAATGAAATAGCTTAGTAATCAGTTTTCTTGTAACTTATAACTAAGGTAAACTGGACTTTTTTTGGGGGGGTGGAGGTAACTGAAGACAAATGTAATGGCATAAACAGCAATACAAAATTCTCTATACATACAGAGTATGGTTTCTGTGGGTCCATGACTTCAAATTTCTTGCCTCTCTTTTTCATTTAAAATTGCAGTAACCTTGCACTAAGTTGTTCTGAATTCATGGTAAAACCCTGTTTCCAATCGCTTTTCCATTTGTTGTGCAGATTTTTCCCTAAAACTAGGCCTGTCACCTGAGAATTTAAAAGTTCTACATTTCAAACACAGTTCTTACATTTCCCTGAGAAGTTGGATCTAATGAAGCAAGCCTTACTTATAGAGTAACATCTGTTAGTCTAAGGGCTGGTCCACACTAGGGGCGGGATCGAACTAAGATACTTCGACTTCAGCTACGCTATTCGCGTAGCTGAAGTCGAAGTATCTTAGTTCGAATTTGGCGCGCTTACCTCGCGTCCGCGCGGCGCCGCAATCGAAGTTCGCGGCTCCCACGTCGACTCCGGTAACTCCGCTCGCCCTGCAGGAGTACCGGAGTTCGAAGTAGCGCGTTCGGGGATCGACTTATCGCGTCCAGACAAGACGCGATAATTCGATCCCCGATAGTTTGATGGCTACCCGCCGATTTCGGCGGGTAGTGTAGACGGGGCCTTAAAGGTGCCACAGGACTCTCTGTTGCTTCTTACTTATAGTTAGTCGTTAACACATTTCAACAAAACATCTTGCCAGAGTTTGCTGATTTGTCAGACAAAGTATTCCACTTAACCCTGTTGATTTTGATGAGATTCCACTGGAAACCTGTCTGCCTGGTTTTTGGCCAGCTTGCCCACACAACTCCCGCCAGGTGGGCTACTTCAGAGCCAGGGCAGCCTGCTGAGCAACCTACTCTGGCAATGGGGCTCCCAATAGATCTGGACAGAAAACTAATTCCTTTTTCGTGGAGAATTCTGAAAATTTTTGGTGGTTCTTAAAGTGCTTATCCATGTATATTCCACTGTTGGTGCACATTTACCCCAAGCACTTCTTTATTGTTTGTCATCCATGTCAGTTGAGGTCGCACCTATGTCTTGAGTGTCCTCATGCCTCCCATTTTGAGCCTCTAGTTGCATGTTATCTATTCCATCTATTGATCAAAACAGCCTTTTTAGTAGCAATAATATCTGCTAGGAGGGTGAGGAAGATACAAGCACTCTCGGTAGGACCTCCATGCACAGAATTTTATAAAGACAAGAGTGACCTTGATATCTCACCCAGAGTTCTTGCCAGATGTAGCCCCTGACTTCTATCACAGTCAGGTAATACGTCTGCCTGTTTTCTTTCCCAAGCCACATTCCAGCAAAGGGGAGCTAAGCATCACATTTTTCCATGTACTTTGGGCACTTGCCTTCTACTTTGACAGGACCTGAGCCATTTTTGATATCCTCTAGATAGGATGAAAGGTCAGGCACAAAGACTTTATTAGATTTCTACCTGCATTAAATATGGCTATGATTTAGCCAACAAAGACCCTCCATTGAGTGTTACAGCTCATTCCACAGGAGCTCAAGCAGCTTCTGAAGCTCTTTGATGAGTGTTCCAGTACTGGAGATGTAGGACAGGTACTTGCGATTCAGTACGTATGTTCACCCAACATCACTCCATAATAGCAGCATTGAGATCTGATGCTCACTCTTTCATGGCTGTCTCACAGTCATTGTTCAGGTAGACTCCTATCACCCACTACTTATGATCTAGGTTGCCGCTTGAGTTAACAGCAGCGGAATATAATGAGGATAAGCACTTGAATGAATGGTTGTCTGTATGTATTTTGTGACCTGCCCTCCTTCCCTGCTAATAGAATCCTAAAACACAAGCATTCTGCATTGGTTGGGGCCATCCTTCAGGTGGGAGGCTTAAGGACACTTAAGGCTCAGGCACGGCCCCAGCAGAGACAGTGCTGACCAAAACAATCTGAACTGGGGTACGTGCACACCAAAAGTGGAATGTATATTGACAACACCTTACAGTAACTGCGGTCCTTCTAGATGTAAGTAACAGGGTTTTTTTGTCCTGACATAGAACAAAACCAAATTTTGAAATCTTAAAATCCTCCTCAAAATGGAACTACTGTTCTCTGCGTAGCTCTATTTATTTGTTTGAAAAATTCAATAAAATGTCCTGAAATCCTGTTTTGTTGGCCGGGGGTGGGGGTTGTGTTGCTGAACAGATCTCAAAGCAGTTGCTTATCTGAAAACTCATATTACAGACCTACTTCGATGTATGTAGCATTTCTTAATTCTAGTGTCTTTCTCCTGTCTCTCTCCTTATGGCTTGTTACTCAGAAAATACCTTGAAATGCCTTTTTAAAAAGAAATATGCATCTTTCCACAGTACTTAGTTTTCCACTTCTGTGTTTTTTAAAGATTGTTTAAAATGTACAGACTAGCAAATATCTTGGTTATAACAGTTTGTTTCTGTTCAACCTGAGTCAAATAATTCACTAAAAAAATCCACAGGATTAAGGGTGATCCATTAAGTGGAAAAACTTCCACTCATCTTTCCCATTTTTCTGAAGTACATACAAATGGGCAAATATAGAATCGTTGAGTAGCTTACGTATTATTTTTACATTGCAGCTGTTCACAGATGGCATCACCAACAAGCTAATTGGTTGCTATGTGGGTGACGCAATGGATGATGTGGTTTTAGTTAGAATCTATGGAAACAAGACCGAGCTGTTAGTAGATCGAGATGAGGAAGTGAAAAGTTTCCGGGTGTTGCAGGCCCATGGCTGTGCGCCACAACTCTACTGTACTTTCAGTAATGGTCTATGCTACGAGTTCATGCAGGGAGAAGCACTGGATCCGGAGCACGTCTGCAACCCAGATATATTCAGGTAAACATCTTCAAAAGTATTAAAACTCTAGAGTGCCTTTTGGGAAACTAATGTCTAGGGCCCTACCAAATTCATGGCCATGAAAAACACATCACGGACTGTGAAATTTGGTCTCCCACCATGAAATCCGGTCTTTTGTGTGCTTTTACCCTATACTATACAGATTTCACGGGGGAGACCAGCATTTCTCAAATTGGGGGTCCTGACCCAAAAGGGAGTTACAGGGGGGCCACAAGGTTATTTTAGGGAGGTCACGGTATTGCCACCCTTACTTCTGCGCTGCCTTCAGAGCTGGGCGCCCGGAGAGCAGCAGCTGTTGGCCCAGGCACCCAGCTCTGAAGGCAGTGCCCTGCCAGCAGCAGTACAGAAGTAAGGGTGGCAATACCATACCATACCACCCTTACTTCTGCATTGCACTGCTGATGGTGGCTCTGCCTTCAGAGCTGGACTCCTGGCCAGCAGCTGCCACTTTCTCGCTGCTCAGCTCTGAAGGCAGAGCCGCCACCAGTAGCAAGCAGCACAGAAGTAAGGGTAGCAGTACCGCATTCTCCCCCTACAATAACCTTGTGACCCCCCCACAACTCCTTTTTGGGTCAGGACCTCTACAATTACAACACCATGAAATTTCAGATTTAAATAGCTGAAATCATTAAATTTACGATTTTTAAAATCCGATGACAGTGAAATTGACCAAAATGGACCGTGAATTTGGTAGGGCCCTACCTATGCATAGGAAAGTTGTCAATGTGGAGCATGCTATTGATAACCATACACAGAAGAACTTATGGAGGTGACTGACTGTACACATTTTAGTATCCAAATGCTCTTCTGCATGTAGTATGCAACAACCTAGTGTTCTCCCTCCACGTGGCCATGATCGCTCACTGTTTCCCATCTGGTCTGGAAGGATCGGACTTGGGTCTTGTAGGTAGTCTGCTCCCTCCTCCTCCAGCAGGCCACAGGGCACCATTTTAGGAGTAAGGAAGTGCTGTTGAGCTTTGTCTGCCAGTGCTTAGCTCTTTCTAGCCATCCCCCCTGCCTCCCACAATCCCTTGCTCCCCTCAGTTATAAAGCATATATGTTTTGGGGAAACAAACTTTTTGAAGGAAATTGTGTGACCTATGTATTCCCTGATGAAATTTTAAATTTAAAGTAAAAAGTCAGCAATAAGACAAATATAAAAAAAGAGATTTAAATGTCAAGAAAGCAATAATTAACTACCAAATGCTTTTTGGCAATCTGCTTGTAACCAGTTCAAAAATAAGAATGTAGTAATACAGTAACCTTTATATCTTACAGACTCATAGCCAGGCAGCTTGCTAAAATCCATGCTATTCATGCACACAATGGATGGATCCCCAAATCTAACTTGTGGCTGAAGATGGGGAAATATTTCTCACTCATACCTACAGAATTTACAGATGAGGAAGTAAATAAACGGTAAGTGTTATTTTATTAAATATTTGATTACTTTTTTAATAACCCATTTAATTGTCTCAGTTTTCATCACATACCTTATTAACCAGCTGAGGGGGAAAACATAACCAGAGGGTTTTTTAGACACCCCATCCCCCCCAACCCCATATCAATTTCCTTGTAAATGCTTCTTAGAAGCAGAATAAAGTGATGGGTTTGACCATCCTTTCTATTTTTTTGGCCACATTCTTCCTCTAAATCTGCTCTTTCCTTTCCACTTGAAAAGAGTATGCGTTACTAGTCTTGTGTTCTCCTCCCACAACTAGGACTATGATATTGTCATGGCTGAGAGCCAAGTTGTTCTTAAAGAAGTCACCTTTGGAAAAGTAATAGGAATTTTACTTCCCATCTTGTGTTTCCGTGACTTCACTACAAGAGTGAGCAGTGAAATCTGGACTAAGATGGCTTACTCAATTATGTGTTGAAATAACAGGAATACAGAAAATAACTGACCAAGTGCACTAATGTATACATTTCTGTATAATTCCTTTATTAACACTATGCTCAGAAGAGAAACTTTTCAATTTTTTTGAACCCCAAAAGGTTCTTAAGTGATGTTCCAAGTCCTCAAATCCTTCAGGAGGAAATGGCCTGGATGAAGGAGAGACTGTCAAATCTAGGATCCCCAGTGGTGCTTTGCCACAATGACCTGTTGTGTAAGAATATTATCTACAACGAGAAACAAGGTAGGTATTGAACACAGCAGTAAGTAGTGTTTCATTCCATACCTGTGTTGTATTTGTATTCTGTGGCAATTGTCTTAGGGTGGGTGTAGAATTATAATTCAAATTCATTAAATCACTTATGACTTTTTACTAATGGTAGTAAGTGAAGTAAATTTGCTGCTTGAAATCAAAGTTCAGTGTAATGGTAGCAGTATTTGTATAAATATATGAACTGTCTTAGCAGCTATAACCATAATTTTAATTCTAAAATGTTTTTAGCATGTGGAGAAAAATCTTTATATTTTTATTTTCACTGTAATGATTTAGTCTGTAAAAATGGATTTCAAACTATCAAATTGTCTTTTTGTCTTTGTAATTTAATAGAAATCTCATATACATTTGTAAAAGGTTGTCATGCATTCAACAACCTTAGGAGCTAATGTCTCCAGGTTACTTTGTATTATCAATGTATTGTTCTGATTTGTCAGATACATTGGTCCCAAGGAGGAGTTCCCCAGGGTGAAGTATCATAATGATACTTATGCTACTTTCAATGGCTCAGTTTATATCCTGCATATGAGGTACATAGGCATCTTAATGTTGAAGGTATTTTTGTAAATATTATTTTTTAACTCAGAGATAGGGAGTAGGCTTATCTTGGAAATGGCAAATCAAATTTTTGTTCATTATTTTCAGATCTTGTAAATACTTGAACTCTTGAAAGAAATCCTTGTATTTAAAAAACAAAACCAAAAAACTAGGAACTATCAAAAGTTCTCATAGAAAACCTTAATTCCCTTTAAGGTTATTCCTTTTAAGGTTTGGTTGTTTAGTGGTTTGAGGTTCGGTTACTAAATGATACATTCAACAGGCAAACATGGTGAACCAACAGTAAATTTGGGACATTGAAAACAGGGATATTATGGTGCAGAAAAATGCTTTAACGAGACTAGTACCTCAGTTTCCCACACCTCCTCCCAAATCCCCAGAAGGCTGGGAGCTGAACTGAAAGTAAGTTAATTTTGTAGAAGCATGTTGGTAGTTTGAGGGAAGCTTACAATTGAGATAGTGAAGACTTTCTCTTTAAAGAGAAGTATTTAATTTCAGATTTGTCTGAGTAATTTAATATTATCGTGTAACTTATCACTTCATTGACAATTAGCTTACCACTAAAGCCAGCATATTTGTTTGAAATCATTAAAATGAATATGAACAGCATTTAAGGTGTTCTCTATCAGACATTCAGCAATAATTGAGGCCTCACGTCTTAGTTTATGTGCCTTACAGCTTACATAAAATTTGATACAAAATAAATATTGAAGTTGTTTCTAATTTGAAAAGTGGCTGTGTACATCATTTCTACATCAACTGTGCTCCTTCAACGTGTACAAGTAAAAGATCTTTTAGCTGCAATCTGTATATTTGCGACCTCTCTTCTGAGTTAGGTCTTTCCTTCTTGCACATAAATACTAGTGCTATATGTTCTGCAGGCCAACGTAGCCATCAACTACACCTTTGCAGCACCATCACCTTCCAGTATATGCTCTTGCATACCTGTGCAATTCTATTAATTTGAATTAACTATTGAGTTAGTTCTAACTATTGAGTAGGAGTTAGTAAGCAATTTTGTTGAGGTTTTTGAAAGGGGAAAAAACTTCAGTTGTTGACTCTGCAGTGCTAATAGGAATTAAAAAGGGGGTAAAAAATTATTTTTGTCACTAAAGTCAACAGATCTGATTCTGAATACATAGATCAGACCTACTGAGAAAAGATGCTATTTTTAGTCACTTTTCATAATAGAACCATGCTTTAGTGTAAAATGCTTAAACAAAAACTATAATTCAGTTAAATGTTCACTATCACGGTTGATAAGCTTAACATTCCCACTTTGAAAACAAATGCTATATGCTTCTCTTTTTTATAAACAGAGTGGAGGAAAAAAACAATGCCAGCAGTGCATCACTTTTGAGCAAACCTACAATAACCAGTGTGTGAGTGTTTAGTGTTTGGGGACAAGGTGGGGAGGAGGGAGGAATCTGAATGTAAAGCACTTAGGCTTTGAGCTGGTTGTAAATAACTGAATGGGAAAAGATTTGAAAGTATATGCAATAGCTAGACTGTGTCCATTAAAGCTTACATGCTTGAATATTGCAGCACATCATGTACGTTGTTGTAAGAACTCTGCAATACCGAGATACAACAGGTACTATTCTTATAGTAACCAAACCTCAATGCCATCTGCAAAATGAGTATTTGTATATTGTGAAAGCTGTGTATTTTGTACTGTACATTTTTACGGTGCAAAAATTTATAAACCCGGGTTACATAATACAGTCTTAGAAGGAGGAACTTCATCTTTATTTTTGAAGTGGAAACTCAGCTTTAACTTTAACTGCAAATAAACATGAATCATATCAAGTATGTTCAGCCAAATAAAGATCCTTTTAAAAAAAAAAAAAACTCTAAAAATTAAGTATCAGCATGCAATGAATTCTTCTTTGAAGCTGCTTTAATAAGAGCACAAAGAACAATCTTAAAGATGCAGTTCGCTTTCTGGAGTTGTTACTGGCCTAAATATAGGAAGGTAGATAAAAGTTCTGATTATGCAGCAGTATTCATATCAGTTCTTTCAATCTCACCTTGATCTGCTCTCTAAAGAGGCTGGGTCTAAACCCGCACAAACAGAATCTATAATTCACCATTGGTGTTTGTAGCACTTTCATCGGCATGTTGTCTAGTCATGCTTAGGCCAAGTGTAATCAGCATACTATTTAAAAAGCTACAGGTGGTCAGTTTACACTAGCTCGCTCAGAGTAGATAGTCCCACCATTGTTTATCCCAACTTTTTAACTCCACCCTTTCAAAGACTATACTTAATTTCCAGTCTACACAGGGTTTTAAAACTTGCTAGACATTAAAAAAAGATTGATGTATATACATACAGAAAAAACATACTTTGTCACCGATGGCTTTAAGAATTCTTAAACCTGAACATCTAACCCTCTTTCCAAAGAGAGACTGAAATAAAATGTTGAACTCTAGCATGGTTAAATGGAGTGCATCACTCATTTGATGAGTTGAATTTGCTCATGCTGTGGCTCAGATAAATCTGCCTCTTGCTGCTTTGTTTAATCACTACGGATATGAAAAATTTCAATAGTGTTACCTTACATAACAGATTTATAATTGCCTAGAAGACTTGTTCTCTGAAAGAAATAGCTCACAGTTTCACTTCATTTCTTGCCCTTGAATATATCTTAATGTGTGAACTGTGGTTTTAAATTTAAGTAACTGACAGTTGGAAGGCATTTATTTATAACCCTTTTGTCGTGATGCTCTTGACTTTTTTTTTTTTTTTATTATTAAACTTGAGCAGGAGTTTCCAAAGTCTCTTCTAGACTCTCCCAGTATGCTCAGATACCTTATTACTAATGCTTGTCAGCATCAGATTTCTTTCCAACACTTCTAGAATATCTTCAGTTACTCCTCACTTTTCTTAATCGTGGCAAATATTTTTAAAAATAGCTTAACATTAGGCACCTACATAAGCGGCCTGACTTTTGAAAAGTGCTGACCACTTAACAGATTCCATTGACGGTTGTTACTCAGCACTTCTGGAAATCAGGTCACTGTAACTAGGTGCCGAAGTTAAGTGTTCTGCGCTTTTTTTTGTAAACTTTGGGTGAATGTATTTTAGTGTGTCTCGGAGATGGTATCTGTTCTATGGTGAGGGTTTTGTAGTGACGTTCTCATCACAGCAAGGTGATACACCCTGCTACATTAAGCTTTGTTTAGTTCAGGCTTTCTCACTACTTTTCATAGTATTGCTCGCTCTTAATAAAGAGATTATCTTGCAGGGCACTTCCATTCACATTTACTATCACAAGTTCTCTCTTTTTCTGTTCATGATTACATAATATTCATACAGCAGTGGCTTATGTCAGGGGAATAGTATAGTGCAATAAAGAGCAGCTAGAAACAGGAGAGTCATCATTTCTTGACTGTCAGCTCCTTGAAGACTGCCAGTAAATCCCCTGTGGATCACCCAACCTCTGATTTCAGTTAATAAACACAATTTTAAATGCACCAAACATAAAATGACATGCACATTGCAGATCATACATTCATTTTTATATGAACAGTGAAATAGTATGTAGCTTTCAGCATTAAAGCTTTGATAAAATACATATAATTGCCTTTCAGATATAGAGTGTTGGAGAATTTGAGAACTTAACTACTGTATGCTTCAATTTGAAATATCTTCTGTCTGGATGAACTCCACAGTGGACAATAGTACACAATCATGATATAACACTTTTATAGGTTGCACATTCCACAAGTGTACTTCATTTATTAGATTTCTGTTTTGGGAGAAGTTTTTAGTAGTAGTCAGCATTGGCCTAGCAGTTCCTATTGAAGTCAAAGGGAGTAGACTTAGACATTTTAAAAATCCCAATCTAAAAGACTAATAAATTGCTAGTAGCTCAGAGTTCATCATACTGGGAACTAGTTGCTCTTCTGGATGAATTCATCTTTACTAATTCTTAGAGTGTATTCCTATAATTTTAAACATAAATTAATCTAAAGAATGCAGTGATAACATCATACAAGTCAGTTCACTTTCTCTTTATCACCTGCGTTATTTTATAGCAAAATGTTATAATAAAAATTAATGAAGTGATCCTGTCTGTTCATACTTTCTTGACACAGAAAATTGAAGGGAACTGTGCATTTTTAACCTTAATACTTGTTGCAAAAATTAAATTTAAGGTTGAGTTCCACTGTAGAATGGGTCTGAAAAAGGAGAGCAGTAAAATGCAGAACTTTTCTTTTTAAAGTTTTGTGTCATTTCAAATGTGAGTGTGCCAAATTTTCTTCATCTGCTACAGATTAGGTATGCCATTGTTGCTGCCATGTGGCGGCGTGCACCGTGCTACTTAAACGCACTGACTGGAGGTTTATCGCATCAATTGTTCACGTGCACCTCCCCCAAAGGAGAGCACAGAGCCTGGTAACAGCCTCATCTGTATCTTGGTAGCTTCATATTCTTACTTTATAAACCATTAACTATAACTGGAAATAACATTTTTAAATAAAGGCTAGCTATAATCAAAATAATGGCACTGCAGTCTGAGATAAAATTTGGATTAAAAAAAACTTTTCAAAGTATGTCTTAAGTTGATACTTTGCAAGCAGGCTTTTTACCTGCTATTTTTATCTGCTTTATATGCAAAATCCTGAATACAAGAGACTTTAAATGATTGGATTTTGTACTGGCTAGTTCAATCGTATGACAGAACAAATATTAACCAGGGTTGGGCTGTGCATTTTTATTGGTTTATATTTAACAGATGAGCTTTAGAGGTTATATGTGCTTAAATCTACAGCACTGTTAAGGAACCAGCAAGAAACATGTTATCTGTTTCATGGACTTGCCACGCAGATAACTCCAGTTAAGCTGTGACTTTGCTATGAGATCTTGGACTGCAGCCCTTGTAAAATCAATTTCCAGTGCTTTCAATACTTTTAACAGCTTTTAAGTCATGGGAACCTCTTATCATGTACTGCTGGCTGGATGTTCTCTGTGAAGGGTGCTCTGCTTTAGTCACTTCCCTGGGTTGGTCTGACCGAGAACTTAACCTTCCAGGCAGGTTGCAAAGCCCACTTCTTCTCCTTCCTCCTTCTCTCCCCCTCCCTCCCCCCCCCTCCCCTTGGAGGGAAGCATGAGGTGAGGGTTGAGGGGTTGGTAAATATTTAAGTAGTAATCTTATATTTATTATCTGTTAATTGTATGAGATAGGTACCTAGACTAAAGGATGGGTGCTTATCGACACATTTTATACATTTGAATAAATAAATATGTGGCATGGGTGGTAACATGTGTAATGACACTGATTGAAATCTTAAATACTTGCTGCTGCATGCTGTTTCTGAAAAAAATTACCAAAGCACTCTATCTGTGCAGAAGGTAACTCGGTAGATGCATGCTCATGGACACTTATAACACATTTTAACTTGTCCTTAATGTCCAGTTTTAAACTCCTCCAGTCTTTTAAGGAAATAACAGCTGCAATGTAGTTGGGTTAAAATATTTCCCCATATCTCCTAAAAGGTTATAAGTCAGATCAAACTTGAAATATTTTTCTAATTTAAGATTAGTGTTAAATTTGCTCAAGGATTAAACTTTCAGTTTTGGCTTTGAGAGAGAATAGTCAACAGTAGTAATTGTAAAATTATTTGCTTCATTATTATGGCTTAATATGTATTAAAATCATTACTTCAGAGTCTCTGAAATTTGTAGTACAACCTTTTAGCAAGGGTAAACTTGTAGAAAGACCACACAACTAGATACCTATAGAGGAATAATCATGCAGCTTGGAAGGAGTTTAATAGTTACAACATATTTCACGAATAGAGTTTAATTGAATGACCATTAGTAGTTATTAAAGCTCAATATAGAAGAATACAAAATTTAAATCTGAACACGTTTGAGGTGGGTACATATACCTGCACTCAGACGGTTATAGTAGTTGATAGTATTTTTTTTCTGAGACTGCAAGAGCAGTCGCAATCCTGTCTCGCTTATATTAAAACCTGACTTCCAGGTGTCCATTTGACTATTGCTGTGGAATGGATTTACCAGAGGAGACTCAAAGGCCATACAATCTGGATGTGATGCACTTCCCACAACTGCCCTCCCAGTTGGCCAGATAAACTTGTTGTAAAAAGCCATTAAGCAACAAGGGAGCATTTGGGGTAGCGCTATTCCTTTTGTCCACGCTTACTTTATGCTGTAAGGCTTCTGTTACTTAATATCTGCAGGCACTTTGTTTTTGAGATGGGTATTCAAACATGGCATGCCATTGCTTGAAATAATACTAAATTCATAACGCCATCATCAAAATCAGAAGATTGTTGAATAATTGGGGAAACGCTGTCTTGCAAAAAATGACTCTGTGCGCTACATGTATTCTGTAGTCAGGTTGCACTACTTGCTTGTCAAGAAAGTAGATTGGATTACTTATACTGTATCTATAACTCTGCTAGTTAAAAAGATAGACAAGTAATCTGTATTTCTAGCTACTGTTAGAACTAAGAGTCTTTTTATATAGTATTTCTCATTAGAACGGAATCTGAGTTTCTAAGGTAACTGACGCCCTCTTGTGGTAGAAATAGAAACCTGAAATAGCTATTTTGATTCTAAATTACATAGTAAAATACTGAAGCAAGCTGTTGATCAGACTGTATATCTTCTGTCAAGTGAAGCTCATACCATAAAATTCACAGCCTTACCCTGGAGTGTCTCAAGAGTGCATGCAAATGGGCACGAACAGTGAGACTGAAATGTTGGCAGATGTCTAGGGACAGCACTGAATTAGGGCATTGGTTTGTTTGTTATGGATTCTTACGTTTTCATGTTTGTGTCTCGTATAGGTGATGTACAGTTCATTGACTATGAGTACTCTGGATACAACTACCTGGCTTATGATATTGGAAATCATTTCAATGAGTTTGCAGGTAAAAAATGAATTGCCCATTTAAAAGTTAATTGGTAATAAAACAATGAGTCTTTTGTTCTTTTATATAGTGCCTTTCATCTGAGGATCTCAAAACTGTGACCATAATGAACCCCTCAGTGCCAACTGGCAAAGGCTTCACTGTTCTGTAATAGCAACTCCCATATGCCTGTCAAACTCACTACATGTGTAACACATTGTTTTTATAGCATTTATCCCTAAATATTGTCACACAGGATCTCAAATGAAAGTCCGAATCTTGCTGGTCACATATGGTGTGAAATGTATGTACTGATATGTCTATATACAGAAAATATGCTCTTAGGGCTTGTCTACACTGGCAATTAACAGCACTGCAACTTTCTCGCTCGGGGGTGAAAAAACACCCCCCTGAGCGCAGCAAGTTGCAGCGCTGAAAAGCGCCGGTGTAAACAGGGTCCCAGCACTGGGAGCCACGCCCCTCGTTGAGGTGGGTTTTTTTTAGAGCGCTCTCTCCCAGCGCTGCGCCACGACTACACAAGGCACGTTAAAGCGCTGCCAGTGTAGCCTAGCCCTTATAGTTTGTAGCAAGGTTACTCCCCAGGAGAAGTGAGAAACTGGTTTCTTGCCAGACCTGAGATGTTTATCCATCTGTCTTTTGAAATGTAAATTGAGTATTGTCTTATCCACAATCACCAGTCTGAGCTAAATGCACATGGAGGCTTGTNGGGGGGGGGGGGGGGGGGGGGGGGGGGGGGGGGGGGGGGGGGGGGGGGGGGGGAAGCTTTGTCTTGCACACTTTAAAGGTTTATTGGAGTATAACCGGGGACAGGGACAGCACCCTGTTATCCTGTACTTGAGGAAGTAATCGGGCAGAGCAGTTACATTTGGGAAAACAGGATCCCAACTTGTCGTGGTTGGAAACTCTGCAAGATAGCTTTTGGGTGAGATAAGATTGCTTTTAGACAGATGGTTAGCCTGTTAACTTTAAGTTTAGTCTAGTTAGAAGCGTGTTATACTTTGTTTTATATGTAACCATTTCTGTTTCCACTTATTAGCCTTATCTCTTAAATCTTAATCTTTGATAATATACTTATGATTGTTTCACTATGCCTATATCTCAGTTCTGTGATTTTTATAAAGAATCTGATCCTGAGTTGTACCAGTCAACCTGGGTATACACTGATCCTTTGGGGACATCTTAGCTGGTAATTTCTGTGAGTGTCCTGTGATAAGGGCTGGATACTATAGAGGGACTCTTTCAGTGGCGCTTGGGAGCTGGGGTACACCTACTGATAACCTGCAACGCAAAGTAAGGGCTGGCATAGTCTGAGGAAATATTTTGGGTTCCTAACAGACTGGTGAGGTCAGGGAGCACAAGCAAATCTTGTTCTCACTGGTAGCAAGCAGATAACAAGGTGACTCACAGTCCTGGGCTCCCTAGGAAAGTGTCACAAAAATGTATTACGGTCACTGATGAATTCAACTTAAAATTCTAGGGCTAGTTATGTCCCTACTTTGCAGTTGTGGGAACTTAGGGTATGTCTACACTGGCAATTGAACGACAAAACTTTTGTCTTTCAGAGGTGTTAACCCCCCCTCCCCCTTGAAAGACAAAAGTTTTGCTGCGGCAAATGCCAGTGTGAACAGCACAAACACCGCTTGTTGTGAGTAGAAGTTTTTTGTCGGCAGGAGAGTTGACACACAGCAGCTACAATGCGCGACTTTAAGTGGCATGGCTGTGGCGACAAAGCCATGTTGCTAAAAGCTGTGTAGTGTAGACATAGCCTAAGATGTGGGAAGGCTGTGCCTTTGCCAAAGTCATGCAAGAAGTCTGGCAGAGCCAAAAACTCCCAACTTCCGGAGCTCTGCCTTAACTGTGATGTGATATCCTTTCTCTGTGGTATTAAAAACAATATCATAGGGGCACTGATGCTCCTTCCCTCCCAGTGCAGATACTATGTGGAAAATTCACAGTGGCCTTCATATATAATAACCTCTACCACCAAATGACAGTCTTGTGATTCCTTGCACAACTTGCAGTTGAGACTTGGCTTTGACTCGATTTTTGACAAACTGAGAAGAGCAGAACAAGAATCAAAGCTAATGTTCAGATTTGTGTGCGATAGGGAGAAGTTAAGGTTTAAGAACAGAGGAAAGACTATACTTGCTCAAAAATGGCTTATCTAGTCAAGTCTAGTTCATTGAATGTCCCTCTACAGTACTCTCGTCTTGGAGAGTTTAAATAGGAGTGCCTGACATACCTTACCTGTATGCTATTTACTTTGGGAATGGGGTTATAGTGGGAATTCCACCATAATGATTACAGTACAGCAATGTAAATACAGTACAAGAAGTTTAAGTAATCTTGATCTATTTGTCATAGTGTTTTCCAGGTTGTGTACTTCTAAAGTGGTCATGGTAATTCACTTTCAAAATTCTTAATTCCTTGATGACAATGTAGCTTACTCTTTGGAACCTGTTTGTACAATTTGTTTTGTTGAGCATTTTATACAAATTGTCCCCCAAACACTTTAGAATTAATCTTGCCCACTGTTGTTGTTCTTCGAGTGCTTGCTCATATCGATTCCAATTAGGTGTGCGCGCGCTGCGTGCACGATCGTCGGAGAATTTTTACCCTAGCAACCCCCGGTGGGTCAGCTGTGGAGCCCCCTGGAGTGGCACCTTCATGGCGCTGGATATATACCCCAGCCGACCCAGCGCCCCCTCCATTCCTTCTTACCACCCGTGACGGTCGTTGGAACTGTGGAGCGCAGCATAGCTGTCCTCCACTCTCCCTAGCTCTTTCCCATCTAATTAGTTAGTTAGTTAGTTATAATAGATTTAGTGGTTATAGTGTTTATAGTAGTAGTTCATAGTAGTAGATTTAGTTATAGAGTACTTTATAGGTGTTAGCGGGTTGGAAGGGGTCCCTCTCCCCCCTTCCTCCCGGTGTGCTGCCGGGGCTCATGCCCAAGGCTCCGGGCTTCAAACCGTGCTCGGCTTGTTCTAAGCCTATGCCAACGGGGGACCCCCACAACGCTTGTTTAAAGTGCCTCGGGGAGTCTCACCAGACCAAAAAGTGCAAGATCTGCAAGGCTTTTCGGCCTCGAACCAAAAAGGAGTGGGACTTTCGACTGAAGCAGCTCCTTATGTAGGCGGCCCTTAGCCCGGACCCACCTTCGGCACGCCAACTTCTGGCACCAAGTGCCTCGGTGCGCAGTGCTCCGGCTGCGATCGCGAGTGCGGCACCGCGCGCAGACGCGGAGAAGGCTCCACGGCACCGGCCTTCCCCGGCACCGTGCCCCCAAGCACCGCGCCGCCGGTCACTGTCCCCGGGTCAGAAGAGACCCCGGAAACCAGACGGGGCTGCCTCCAAACAGCTGGCATCGGCACCCACCTTAACCTTGGAGTCGCGTCCGGTACCGGAGCGACCGAGGACACAGGCGCCGATATCGGCACCGTTGACTCCGGCACCGGCAGAAAGGCCGTTGAGTCCGGTGCGGACGGCCTCCCCGACCCACACGGTGGTTGAGCCTTGTCTCCCGTCAACGCCGGAGACCTTTGCGATGGCGAGGGACCTCATTGCCCTCACAGAGCCGGCACCGACTCGGACCACGGTGCCACATCTCGCCCGCGCGGTGCAATCTAGGGGCAAGCCGACCCTAGTACGTCCACCGTCTCCGAGCGTGGACTCTCGACACCGCTCCCATTCTAGGAGCAGATCCCGGCACCGGTCGTACTCGCGGCGCCGATCCTCCTCCCGATACCGCTCCACATTGCGGCACCACCCAGGTTGTCGGTACCGTTCCGGCTCCCGGCGCCGCTCCCGGCACCGATCAGATCGCCGATCGTGCTCGGGAAGCCACTCCCGGCACCACTCCAGAAGGCGGTCTTCTTCAAGATCCCGGCCTGGCTCTCGGCACCGATATGATTACCGATCCCGATCCCGGCACCGCGCAGAGACGGTACCCCTGTCGGCCGGCACCGCTCGGCACCGTTCCCGGCGGCATCAGGGCAGGCACGTTCCGCACCACCCTGGCCCTCCCGATCGGCCTCACGCTCCTCCCACTCGGACGGCGCCTCCCGGTCAGCCTATCCCGCACCGGGACAAGCAGCGGACAACTTCGGCCGCTAGCAGGAGGGGGCCGAGGACCCTAACCAGGACCCTGCACAGTGGTCTTTCTGGACCCCGTGGGCATACCACCAAGCCCAGGGGTTCCGACGGCAGCCTCCCGCTCAGCACACTCGGAGCCCCGAGTACTGGAGGCCATCATCAGCCGCCCCCCCCCCCGGGCGGCATAGAGGCTTCTGCACCTACGCCTATACTGGCCCCAGACCCTGCTCCTGTTGATCCTGACCAGCCGGACCTAGAGCAGTTGGACCCACCGCAGGACCCATTAGCCCCCGTACCTTCTTCCTCATCTTCTCCAGATGAGGCAGTGGCAGGGACAACTACCTCGGGTCCCCCCCCAATTGACCTCCGTGCTCACCAGGACCTTCTACGTAGGGTGGCACGTAGCATGGACCTCCAAGCGGAGGAGATAGTGGAGTTGGAGGATCCAGTGGTGAGCATCCTCTCAGCGGATGCACCTTCCAGGGTGGCGTTGCCTATCATACGCACGATTCAGGCTAACGCCAAGACGATCTGGCAGCCCCCAGCCTCGATCCCACCCACAGCCAGAGGAGTGGAGAGGAAATACTTTGTCCCCTCTAAAGATCATGAGTATCTGTATACTCACCCTGAGCCGTGTTCACTGGTGGTGTCCTCGGTGAATGCATGGGAACGACATGGGCAACAGGCTGCAGCGCCCAAATCCAAGGACGCCAAGCGCTTCGATTTGTTTGGACGCAAAATTTATTCAGCGGGGGCTCTACAGCTCAGAGCCGCAAATCAACAGGCGCTCCTGAGCAGATATGATTCTAACTCCTGGAACTCCATGGGTAAACTTAAAGAACTGATCCCGAGTGCATCCAGGGATGAGTTTGGCGCTTTGGTCGAAGAGGGGAAGAAGGTGGCTAGGACCTCCTTACAGGCCTCTCTCGATGTTGCTGACTCTGCGGCTAGGACATTGGCGTCGGGCGTAGCTATGCGACGCATCTCCTGGCTTCAGGTATCTGGCTTACCGCCAGAGTTACAGCACACACTGCAGGATCTCCCATTTGATGGGCAGGGCCTGTTTACGGACAAAACGGACTCTAGGTTAGAGACCGTGAAAGACTCCAGGACCATGATACGCTCCCTGGGGATGCATGTCCCAGGTCCTCAGCGTAGACCCTTTAGGCCACAGCCTCAAAGGTTCTTCCCTCCCCCTCGTCCAAGACAAGATGCATACAGAAGGTGTGGACGAGGTGGTAGAAGGCGTCCCAATGGCCACCAACCTGGTCAGAACCAGGGCCCTCCTAGACCATCGGCAGGACCCAGACAGCAGTTTTGAAGGTGCGCCCGAGGACAGCGTACTAGCCACCATCCAGGATCTTTCCCCACCTTTTCGAGATCGTCTATCCCATTTCCACCTTGCGTGGTCCCTTATAACTTCAGACCAATGGGTCCTTCGCACGGCGGAAAGAGGATATTCTCTACAATTTTCTTTTGCCCCCCCCCTCCCATCCTCCCTCCCCATCCCTCTTCAGGGACCCCTCTCACGAGCAACTCCTCATACAGGAGGTCCTTGCGCTCCTGTCCATGGGAGCGATCGAGGAGGTGCCATCAGAACTAAGGGGCAGGGGGTTTTACTCCCGCTATTTCCTAATCCCAAAAGCAAAAGGGGGGCTTCAACCCATATTAGATTTGCGCGGACTCAACAAATTCATGGTAAAGTTGAAGTTCTGCATGGTTTCTTTGGGGACCATTATCCCATTCCTGGAGACTGGTACGCCGCCCTCGACATGAAGGACGCCTATTTTCACATAGCAGTTTACCCGCCGCACAGGCGCTTCCTTCGCTTTGTGATAAACCAACAACATTACCAATTTGCCGTCCTTCCGTTCGGACTGTCCACGGCTCCGAGGGTATTTACCAAATGTATGGCCGTCGTTGCAGCCCACCTTCGTCGACAACGGATACAGGTGTTCCCGTATCTCGACGACTGGCTCATCCGGGGCCGCACCAAGGACGATGTCCGATCGCACGTCCAACTCACCCTTCAAACCTGCCGCAAGCTGGGCATCTTACTCAACAAAGAGAAGTCAACTCTGGAACCAACCCAGAGAATAGAGTTTATCGGGGAAGTCTTGGACTCCAGACTTGCCCGCGCTCTCCTACCGGACGCTCGCTTTCAGGCTATTACGCACATCATTCGCAGCCTCAAAAGCTTCCCGACGTCCACGGGGCAGACGTGCCTCAGCCTTCTGGGGCACATGGTGTCATGCACCTACGTAACCAGGCATGACAGACTTCGGCTCTGGCCGCTTCAGGCCTGGGTATCAACGGTGTATCGTCCAGGTCGAGACGGCCGGAACATGGTGGTCACGGTTCCGGAATTGGTTTTGACCTCCCTCGCTGGTGGCTGAACCACTCCTCGGTGTGTGAAGGGGTCTCATTTCACCCCCCACAACCTTCCTTACACCTTGTCACAGATGCATTATCTCTAGGATGGGGCGCCCACCTGGGGGAGCACCAGACGCAGGGCCTCTGGACCGCATCCGAGCTGGCTCTACACATCAATGTACGAGAACTGATGGCAGTACGCCTAGCGTGTCAGGCGTTCAGTGGCATGCTACATGGCTGTTGCGTGGCGGTCCTCACAAACAACACAACGGCCATGTTCTACATCAACAAGCAAGGGGGGGCCCAGTCCTCCCCCCTATGCCTAGAGGCCATTTGCCTGTGGGAGTTTTGCATAGCCCACTCAATACATCTGATGGCGTTGTTTCTCCCAGGAGTCCAGAACACGCTGGCAGACCATCTCAGCAGGTCATTCCAAACACACGAGTGGTCAATTCGCCCAGCTATCATCCACGCCATCTTACGGAGGTGGGGGTTTCCCCAGATCGACCTCTTCGCCTCGAGAGTCAATCGGAAGTGCCAAGTGTTCTGCTCTCTCCAAGGGTGCTCTCAAGGTTCCCTATCGGACGCTTTCCTACTCCAGTGGAAGGAACAGCTGCTCTACGCCTTCCCTCCATTTCCGCTGATCCACAGGGTCCTGCTCAAGTTGCGCAGGGACAAGGCACGCATGATTCTGGTCGCTCCAGCATGGCCAAGATAGCACTGGTTCACCACGCTCCCGCTGTTGCCGGACCTGATCTCCCAGGACCACGGATGACTCTGTCACCCAGATCTGCAGTCGCTTCACCTCACTGCGTGGATGCTGCTTGGCTAACTCGGGCAGAGTTACTCTGCTCCCAATCAGTGCAGCAGATTCTGTTAGGCAGCAGGAAACCTTCCACGCGGGCCACTTACTTGGCCAAATGGAAGCGCTTCTCCTGTTGGTGCGAGCAGCGCGCCACGCCCCCATTGCAGGTGTCGATACCATTCATACTGGACTATCTCCTATCCCTAAAACAGCAGGGCTTAGCGATATCATCTGTCAGAGTACACCTGGCAGCTATTTCGGCTTTCCATCCAGGAGAACATACTTCCTCGGTCTTCTCTAACCCGATGGTCGTCAGATTCCTAAAGGGCTTAGATCGCCTCTACCCTCAACTTCGTCAACCGGTTCCGGCGTGGGACCTCAACCTGGTCCTCTCCAAGCTCACGGGACCCCCTTTCGAGCCAATGGCTACCTGCTCGCTCCTTTACCTATCTTGGAAGACAGCCTTTCTTGTAGCTATCACGTCAGCAAGGCGCGTCTCTGAAATCAGGGCGCTCGTGTCGGAACCTCCGTACACAGTTTTCCATAAAGATAAGGTGCAGCTTCGCCCCCACCCTGCCTTTCTCCCCAAAGTGGTATCAGCTTTTCATGTGAACCAGGATATTTTCCTCCCGGTCTTCCATCCGAAACCGCACGCTACGCAGCAGGATCACTGTATGCACACTCTGGACATTCGCCGGGCTCTCGCATTCTATATCGAACACACGAAGCCGTTTAGGAAGACGACCCAACTCTTTTTGTTGCGGTAGCTGACCGGATGAAAGGCCTACCGGTCTCCTCACAACGTATCTCCTCTTGGATCACGTCCTGTATTCGGGCCTGCTACGACTTGGCCGGTGTCCCGACGCCGCGCATCACCGCCCACTCCACACGGGCTCAAGCATCCTCGTCCGCTTTCTTGGCTCAAGTGCCGATCAAGGAAATCTGTAGGGCGGCGGTCTGGTCATCCGTTCATACCTTTGCCGCCCACTACGCGTTGGTACAACAGTCTAGAGATGATGCCGCATTTGGCTCAGCGGTTCTGCACGCAGCAATGGCTCACTCCGACCCCACCGCCTAGGTAAGGCTTGGGAGTCACCTAATTGGAATCGATATGAGCAAGCACTCGAAGAAGAAAAAACGGTTACTCACCTTTGTAACTGTTGTTCTTCCAGATGTGTTGCTCATATCCATTCCAAACCCGCCCTCCCTCCCCACTGTCGGAGTTTCCGGCAAGAAGGAACTGAGGGGGCGCTGGGTCGGCTGGGGTATATATCCAGCGCCATGAAGGCTCCACTCCAGGGGGCTCCACAGCCGACCCACCGGGGGTTGCTAGGGTAAAAATTCTCCGACGATCGTGCACGCGGCACGCGCACACCTAATTGGAATGGATATGAGCAACACATCTCGAAGAACAACAGTTAACAAAAGTGAGTAACCGTTTTTTTCTTGAAGAGGTATAGGCAAGATTTCAGGTGAAGGAGTGCTGTAGGGAGACGTTTTTAACACATGGTAGAAAATGCAGAGAACCACTTTCTACCACCAGTGAGTAAATATTCCATAGGGCTAATGCTGGGTGAGCAGAGATTGACAAAGGTCAGGAACTTAACAGGAGCAAATCCAGGGAGGGATTTAAAAAGGTTTGAACTGGATCCTGAAATGGAAGAGAGTTGTGTTGTCATTCTTATATACAGGAGATTATATTTTACCATGTGCAGAATACGAATTCCAGAGAACTTGGACTTGAGAAGGGGACTTAGTCAAGGGGACAGAGGAAGGTGTGGGTGAAGATTTCAGCGGAGGTGGAGTTGAGGCAGAGGCAGTAGTATACAACGCAAAATTGTAGGGTTTGATAGAGGCAGATTTATGATATGCAGAGAGGAGAACTTGGATCAAGGATGATGAGAAGATTAGACAATGGAGACAAATGAAACTTCACAGTTCCAAAGAGAGGGAAGGAAAGGGAATAGGGTTGTGATTGAGTAGGTTCCTTTTGTGTAAGGAATACACTTCTTTCTGAAACATTAGCTTAATTTGTGATGAAATATAAGTATACCTGAATGTCTCATGTTTTGTAACAAGGATTCAGATTGCATGCAAATCTATTTTCTTCTTTCACTAGAACTTATAGCCCTCTTTGAATTTCCCTGGGAAGATTTTGGGGAAAAAATTCATAATACAGATGCTTTATTTTCATGGGACTTTCCCCATACAATTGTAACTTGCTGATGTTCAGATTATACCAGACCAAAAATATACATGTATGCTAGCAATGGTCAAATATTTAAGCACAGAATCTTTCATAATGTTAGTGTCCTCTTTTGTTTTTCCTTTGGGTTTGAGGGGTATTCATTGATATGAGTATCCAAATCTGTTCATATTTAGTTTACATATGGTACACATTTGCAAAGTTTCTGAAAAGTATAGGTCATTTATAATTGTGAAGTCAAACGTCTGACTTTAAAAAAAAAAAAGTTAATTCTTTTTGTTTGTTTTGTTTGTTTTTTGTTTTTGAAGGAGTGAGTGAGGTAGACTACAGCCTTTATCCAGATAGAGAATTACAAGAGCAGTGGCTGAGATCTTACCTTGAGGCATACAAGGAATATAAAGGTTTCGGTACAGATGTTACTGAGAAAGAGGTAGAAGTCCTATATGTGCAAGTCAATCAATTTGCATTGGTAAGTTTCTCAAGATTATTAATGTATATACAACACCCCAGGTATGCTTACCACTTTCCAGCCAAATAAAACTGAGTTCCCTGTCCCAAGGAACTTGCAGTCTTAAGATTATGCAATACCTGCAGGAAATCTTTAATACAATATAAGTGTCAGCTTTTCTTACTATTACTGATGGAAACCATTATGCAATGAATATTGTTCAATTTCTATTTGTTTATGTGTTAGACTAACTCAATGTAGATCTTTGGAAAGTAAATGGACTCACTACTAGGCCTTTACTATCTGGATACATTTAGTGGCTTTATTCCCTAGGGCAGGGCCTTTCTGACGAGGTAAAGCCAACTAGAATCCATCATCTAGAAGCAACACGTTTAAGTTTACTGCAATTTTTCCTTTCACTCCTCTGTTTAACCCTCTTCTGTGGAAGAGCAGCTGTTCTTCATAGGATATAGCTTCCCTCAAGCAGTAGTGGAAGTAAAGTCAATTTGATTGAGAGATTTCTCAGTCTCAAGGAAGAACCTAAAGATATGTCTATACTACCTGGGTAGTGTTCGATGTATTGGGGATCGATTTATCGTGTCTTGTCTAGACACGATAAATTGATCCCCGAATCAACGCCTGTACTCCACCTCGGCAGGAGGATAAGTGGAGTCGACGGGGGAGCCGCGGCGGTGGACTCGCCGCCGTGAGGACGGCCAGGTAAGTCGAACTAAGATACTTCGACTTCAGCTGAAGTTGCGTATCTTAGTTCAAACCCCCCCGCTAGTGTAGCCCAGGCCTAAGTCACGGAGGGATCTTTCATAACACTCCCCAGTCCTCCTGGCTTTGGTAGTAAGGAATAGATATCAGGATTTGAACTGACCCCGTATGTAGTGAAATGAGCCTTACCAGGCCTTATCCTAGATTATTTTTAATTTGAGAACCAAAGAATCTGAGTAATAGAATATTGAACTGTGTAACATGTATCTGGAGCAGTAAGTGTGTCCCTTCCATAGAAGTTTTCTAAATAGCATGAAGGTTTAACTTGATAGTTTGAAATCAGTCACCCTGTGTTGATCATAGAATATCAGGGTTGGAAGAGACCTCAGGAGGTCATCTAGTCCAACCCCCTGCTCAAAGCAGGACCAATCCCCAGACAGATTTTTACCCCAGTTCCCTAAAAGGTCCCCTCAAGGATTGAACTCACAACCCTGGGTTTAGAAGGACAATGCTCAAACCACTGAGCTATTCCTCCTCCTCAACAAATCAACATCAGTTTTGGATTTTCTATAAATTTAGCACTCTGGTTTGTAAATGTTGAGCTGAAGAAAGTTAATGTGATTTTTTTGTTTTTTTTGTAGCATAAGTGTGTGTGTATATAGAACTTTACAGTAAATAAAATTTGTCAAAGACCAAAATTCTGTGTTTGAAAAATAAAAGGAACACTGAAGTTCTTTGCATCAAACGTACTTTGAAGACTGTACATAGGACACTCATGTCTTGATGTATAGCAAGAAGCTGAATGTTTGGCTCTCTGGTCCTAGATGCTCTTCCATCCTTCCTCTCCTTCCACTGATTTG
The DNA here is from genome assembly GCA_003942145.1 of Platysternon megacephalum. Lineage (NCBI taxonomy): Eukaryota > Metazoa > Chordata > Testudines > Platysternidae > Platysternon > Platysternon megacephalum. The sequence continues at coordinate 235,131 of QXTE01000103.1, forward strand.
CCTCTGAAAAGCTGTATCTGCTATCACAGTGCTGGAATATTGCTTAGAACTGACTTCCCAACACCACTTCTTAAAGCTCTAAATTATCCCTGGTCCAGTTTAAGTACTGTCCAGGCTTGTTCATGCTATGTATAGGAGATGACAGCATGAGGTGTCATGGCAGCAGTGCCTCTTACCCTGCATTTACTTAGGCTAAAATAAAGTCTTTACAAGTGTAGCTATAATGCCTGGTATGCCAGTGGATGTGCAACTCTGGACAGCTAGTATGGCCTTATGATTCCAGTACTCTTTCTGACTTTTTGGCCCATATATATCTGACTAATCTATACATGGCTTCACCAATTTTCTGGCAAAGGAATTTTGGTTGGCTTTCCAAGAGGATGATCCACTAGACGAGTCTTTATTAGAAAATACTGCTCATTTGTTGTTAGCGCTGTTAGTACCAGCTGTGGTAATTATATTCAGCTGTCCCATTTACTTAAATTAGTAAAGCTAGATTTGCAGCTATATAACTCTTTTTTTCAGAATATATAGCATTGTTTCATGAGCTCTAAACTTTGTTCATATTAATGCTGGGGGGGGGGAGGAGAGGAGTTTCTGTTTACTGAACAGCTTAAGACCGATCTGTAGACCACACAAGTTGTACAAATACTGTAAAATTTAAAAAATAAGGGTTCCTTTAATGTTGACTAAACTTCATTAATGTGTGGGGTCATGTTAGAAAAAACAGGAACTAGAATAAATGAGTATTAGTGTAAAACTCCAAACTGCTACCATTAGACAAATTGATCAAAACTTAAATAAATGCATTAGTGAGATGTTAACATGCCTGTGCTTTGAGATATTTTCAGATGTGCACTCACACTGTACAGCCTTAGTAAAGGAATTTAAGTACAATACTTGGATTATGTGGATGCTTCAGGAAACAATTTAGGTCATTATTGTAAGCTTTTATTTATAGAACATAAATAGAGGTATGAAGTATCACTTGCAACATGGGTGGTCCAGTAATCATATGCATCTTTCACAAGGGGATTGTGAAGCTGATGGCCACAACACACAAGTTTCAAAGTTTATTAAAACACATTAGCAACCGTATAATTCATGTAATCATAGAATCATAGAATCATAGAACTTGAGATCAGAAGGGACCATTATGATCATCTAGTCTGACCTCCTGCATGATGCAGGCCACAAAAGTTGACCCACCCACCCCTGAAATAACTCTCACCCTTGACTCAGCTGTTGAAGTCCCCAAATCCTGATTTGGTGACTTCAAGCAGCAGATAATCCTCTAGCAAACAACCCCTGCCCCATGCTCGGAGGAAGGCGAAAAACCTCCAGGGCCTCTGCCAATCTACCCCGGAGGAAAATTCCTTCCCGACCCCAAATATGGCGATCAGCTGAACCCCGAGCATGTGGCCAATATTCTCTATCCTGACACTTAGGAAAAGACTCCCAATATCCCAACATTTAAAATCGGTACTAACTCCCAGG